>JADRCD010219935.1:4838-30895 GCA_019843815.1 Montemys delectorum
GATCTTGAAATCTTGCTTCTCCTATCTCAGCCTCTCTATTAGTAGTATTGTTTATTTCATGTTTTTACACTATATTATGGTTTTCAGAACAGCTTAGATAGTTCAAAAGTATTTATATACCCAAGGGAGACTTAGACAATTAACTTGGGAAGTGGCTTGTAGGAAAGAGAACAACAAATAGTGAGACTGAATGCTTTGCTTGACATTTGTAGCTCTTGTATTAAGTTTGAAGAAGAGGACTTTATAAGTTACTCTTTCTCTGAGATGAATGCTTTTCCAAATTATCACAGCCAATGAACCAGATTCTTATCCTCAACTAACGTCTGTGCCACCCTCCAAGCAGAACCATTGTTCATTGAAACAGTTGGTGAATGACTTTATGGATAGACCATCTTAATACACACACCATTTCTTAAATGAATGTAACCTGTTCTCTGTGGGCTGAGAATAAAGTCACTCACTCAAGTCAAATAGTTTTGACCATAGCAGGAATTCTGTATTCAAAAATCGTGCCTATAATTCATTCCTTGGCACAGCAGAACTGTCAGCTCTCAGCTTGGCTACAATGGAGGTAAAATCCTTTGGTGATGTGAGGGTCATTGAAGTACAGCCTTATTACAATGAAATCCAATGTCTAAAAATTGTGCTTATTTTGGGCTTGTACCACAGTAAGAGCCAAGATTTTAAACTCTACTAAATACAAAACAAACAAACAAAAAGAATTTATATATTTATGTTCATTAAAGAAAATACTAGTAGTAATGTATTATTTTGAAATATACAGTTAATATATTTGGAGTTATTTAAGATTTATATCGAGAAAAACATGTATTTTCAGTATTGCTGTAGACAAGCATCTACATAAGACTGTTAAATTGATTATTGTTTTATATTAAGCAACTTTCATAATACTCATTTTTATTGTTATAATATTTTATAAATTTTAAGGAATATGACAAAAAAAGATATTGTAGGTATTGAAGAGGGGGGTCTCTGGGAGGAGTTAGGGTACAAAAGGGAAACAAGAATGTGATTTAATTCTATTTACTTAAAATATGATTTTAAATGTTAACAAATTCAGATAAATTGAAATCATGTAACTTTTCTCATCATAATGCAATAAAAGTTAAAAAAAGAATTTCAAGTATCTGAAGAAAGAAATCAAAGAAGATTGCATAAGATGGAACAATCTCCCATGTTCATGGATTGGCAAAATTAATAAAGTAAAAATCTTGGTGAAAGCAGTCTATAGATTTAATGCAATCCTCACCAGAATTCCAACTCTATTCTTCAGAGTTGGAAAGGGTGATCTGCATATTCATCTTGAGTAACAAAAGCCTAGAATAGTGAAAAGTATTCTCAACAATAGAAGATCTTCTGGTGGAATCACCATCCCTTGTAGTTCAAGAAGCAGGGTCCCTGCTGAGGCTCTTGTCTGGTTGGTGTCCCGCCTGAGGCTCTCTTTCTCTCCTGAGTGGCAGGGGGCCTGCTGCTGAGGCCCAGATCTTACCCCACCCCCAACCCCAGGGCTGACCTTTTTGCTGCAAGGTGCCTTAATTAAAAAGGGAGGCAATGTATGAATGAGTTATTTTATTGTAGAAAGGAGAAATATGCTGGTTGAGTAGAGAGAAAGAAAGGAGAGGAAGGAGAGAGAGAGAAAGGAGAGGGAGAAAGGAAGAGAAGAGAGCAAAGAGCAGAGAGGAGAGAGAGAGGGAGAGTAAGAGGGGAGAAAAGTAAGAGAAAAGAGAGTGAGGGCAAGAGAATGTAAGAGTAAGAGAACAAGAGAGAGGAAAGTAAGAGAGTGGGGGGAGCAAACCACCCCTCTTATTGTATGGGGCATGGCATGCCTGGCTTGTGGTCAGATGACTGGGTTTAAGGTCCAGCTAGAATGCTGGAAGGTTGAGGCAGTGTCTGCCTGATAGAGCACACATCTCCTGCAGGGGCAGCTGTGAGGGGTCTGGGCTGAAATTTGAGCCATTGGTCTCAGGAGCAATCACCAAACACCTACCGTCCCTTATAAGCAAATTTACATTGCTCAGTGAGTCTCCGGGTTCCAAAGTGGCTCTGCTCTACTGGATTCCAGCTGTCAGAACTGCTCACTGCCCCACAATCCCTGACCCTAAGCTGTACTACAGAGGAAGTGTGATAAAAAATGCATAATATTGGTACAGTGACAGGCATGTATATCAATGGAATAGAATTGAAGACCCAGAAATGAATCCACACAGCTATGGTCACCTGATGTTTGACCAAAGAACTAAAACCATCCAGTGGAAATAAAACAACATTTTCAACAAATGGTGCTGGCTCAACTGGTGGTTAGCATGTAGACGAATGCAAGTGGATCGATTTCTATCTTCTTGTACAAAGCTCAAGTCCAAGTGGATCAAGGACCTCCATATAAAACCAGATATACAGAAACTTAGAGAAAAGAAAGTGGGGAGAGCCTCGAGCACATGAGTACAGTTGAAATTTTCCTGAACAAAACACCAATAGCTTACACTCTTCTAAGATCAAGAATTGACAAATAGGACCTCATAAAATTGCAAAGCTTCTGTAAGACAAAAGATACTATCAATAGGAGAAAACGGCAACCAACAGATTGGGAAAAGATCATTACCAGTCCTACATCCAACAGATGACTAATATTCAATATATACAAAGAACTCAAGAAGTTAGACTCCAGAGAACCAAGTAACTCTATTAAAAATGAGGTACAGAGCTAAACAAAAGAATTCTCAACTGAGGAATACTGAATGGCTGAGAAGCACCTAAAGAAATGTTCAACATCCTTGGCCATCAGGGAAATACAAATCAAAACAATCCTGAGATTCCAACCCACAACAGTCAGAATGGCTAAGATCAAATACTCAGGTGCCAACAGATGCTGGTGAGGTTGTGAAGAAAGAGGAACACTCATTCATTGCTGGTAGAATTGTAAGCTGGTATAATCAGTCTGGAAATCACTTTGGCAGTTCCTCAAAAAAATTGGACATAGTACTACCTGAGTAGCCAGCTATACCTCTCTGGGGCATATACACGGAAGATGCTCCAACATATAATAAGGACCCATACTCCACTATGTTTATAGCAGCCTTATTAATAATAGCCAGAAGCTGGAAAAATCCCAGATGTCTTTCAACAGAGGAATGGATACAGAAAATGTGGTACATTTACACAATGGAGTACCACTCAGCTATTAAAAACAATGAATTTATGAAATTATTAGGGAACTGAGTGGATCTGGAGAATATCATCCTGAGTGAGTAACCCAATCCCAAAAGAACACACGTGGTATGCACTCACTGATAAGTAGATATTAGCCCAGAGGCTCAGAATACGAAAGATACAATCCACAAACCACAAGAAACTCAAGAAGAAGGAAGACCAAAGTGTGGATACTTCAATTCTTTTTAGAAGGGGAAACAAAATACCCATCGAAGGAGTTGCAGAGACAAAGTATGGAGCAAAGTCTGAAGGAAGGACAATGCAGAGACTGCCCCACATGGGAATCCTTCCCATATACAATCACCAATCCCAGACACTATGTGGATGCCAGCAAGTGCTGCTGACAGAAGCCTGATATTGCTGTCTCCTGAGAGGCTCTGCCAGTGCCTGACAAATACAGAAACAAAAGCTCACAGCCATTTATTGTACTGAGCACATGGTCCCCAATGAAGGAGCTAGAGAAAGGACCCAAGAAGCTGAAGGTTTTTGCAGCCCCATAGGTGAAACAACAATATGAACTAACCAGTTCACTCAGAGCTCCCAGGGACTAAACCACCAACAAATAAGTACACATGGTGGGACTCATGGCTCCAACTGCTTATGTTGCAGAGGTTGGCCTAGTTGGTCATTAATGGGAGGAGAAGCCCTTGGTCCTGTGAATGCTCTATGCCCCAGTGTAGGGGAATGCCAGGGTCAGGAAGCAGGGGAGGGTGGGTTGGTGAGCAGGGAGAGAGGGGAGGGAATAGGGTTTTTTTTTCAGAGTGGAAACTGGGAAAGGAGATATCATTTGAAATGTAAATAAAGAAAATATCTAATAAAAATAAAAAATAAATAAAAGCAGAACAAAAACCATAAAATGTTCAGAATAAAAAGGAAATATTAAAAGCAGCAAGGAAAAAAAACAAAATAACATATGTAGGTAGAACTATCACAATTACATCTGACTTCTCAACTGAGACTCTCAACACCAGAAGATCCTAGACAGGTGTCTTGCCGACAATAAGAGACCACAGATGCCTCAGAGTACTATACCAAGTAAAACTCTCAATCACTATAGATGGAGAAATGAAGATATTCTGTAACAAAACCAAATGTAAGCAATATCTTTCTATGAACCCAAGTGAACAGAGGGTGATAAAAGGAAAACACCAACACAAGAAAGGTAACTACACTAAAGAAACACAAGAAATTAATCATTTTATAGCAAAACCACAAGGAGGGAATCACATAAACACACACACACACACACACACACACACACACACACACATAGTACCACCATGAACATCAAAATAACAGGAACTAACAATCATTGGTCATTAATATCTATCAATATCAATAGAAGCAATTTACCAATAAAAAGAAATAGGGTAAATAGAATGGATATGTAAACAGTATTCATCGTACTGCTGCATACAAGAAACATACCTTTGCAACAAAGATGGAAAAGGGCTGAACTAAAGGTTTTCCAAGCAAATGGACCCTAGAAACAATTTGGGATAGCCATTCTAATATCTAATAAAATAGACGTTCAATCAAAATTAAAAAATAAATAAAAGCAGAACAAAAAACATAAAATGTTCAGAATAAAAAGGAAATATTAAAAGCAGCAAGGAAAAAAAACAAAATAACATATGTAGGTAGAACTATCAGAATTACACCTGACTTCTCAACTGAGACTCTCAACACCAGAAGATCCTAGACAGGTGTCTTGCCGACAATAAGAGACCACAGATGCCTCAGAGTACTATACCAAGTAAAACTCTCAATCACTACAGATGGAGAAATGAAGATATTCTGTGATAAAACTTTATTTCTTTATTTCTTGTCCGTCCACATAACCATTGAGGCTCAGATGTTCATTTTCTGTAAGTATGTGGGCTTTCTGTTGTTTCTGTTGTTGTTGAAATCTAGCCTTAATCTATGGTGCTCTGATAAAATACACGAGGTTATTTCAATTTTCATGCATCTGTTAACGCTGACTTTGTGCTCACTTATATGTTAGGTTTTGGACAAGATACAATGAGGTGCTGAGAAGAAGTCATATTCTCTTGTTTTGGGGAAAAAAGTTCTGTAGAAATCTGTTAGACCTATTTGGTTTTTAGTATCTGTTAGCTTCTCATTGTTTGTTTCTCAGTTTAGTTCCTGTTTTGATAACCTGTCCATTGTTTAAAGTGGGGTTTTGAAATCACCCATTATTATTGAGTGGGGTTCAATGTGTAATGTGAGATTTAGTAATATTTCTATTGTGAATGTGGGTGCCCTTGTTTTGGGGACATAGATGTTCAGAATTGTGAAGCCCTTTTAGAGGATTTTTCCTTTCATGATTATGAAATGTCCTTCTCTACTTTCAAGGATTCAGTGAAAATGAAAGCACAATGTACCCAACCTTATGGGACACAATGAAAGCAGTGATAGAAGGTAAGTTAATAGCACTAGGTGCATTACTAAAGAAATTGGATAGATGCCATATTAGAAACTTAACAGCACACTTGAAAGCTCTAGAAGAAAAAGAAGTGGGCTGACAAGATGGTTCAGTGGTTAAGAGCACTGACTGCTCTTCCAGAGGTCCTGAGTTCAAATCCCAGCAAACACATGGTGGCTCATGATCATCTGTAAAGAGATCTGATGCCTTCTTCTGGTATGTCTGAAGACAGCTTCAGTGAACTTACTTATAATAATAAATAAAGTTTTAAAAAACTAAGAAAAAGAAGTAAAAACATCCAAGAGGAATTGATGTCAGAAAATTGTCAAACTCACGGCTGAAATAAATCAATCAGAAACAAAGAGAACAATGTGAATAATCAGCAAAACCAAGAGCTGGTTCACTGAGAAAATCCAACAAGATAGATAAATCCTTAGTCAAACTAACTAAAAGGCACTGAGAGAGTATCAAAATTAACAATGTCAGAAAAGAAAAGGAAGACCTAGCAACAGAACCTGAGAAAATCCAAAAGAATAATTATGCCTTGCTTCAAGAACTGTACTCCACAAATTTTGACAATCTGAATGATATGGATCATATTCTAGAAAAGTACCACTTACAAAAGTTAAATCAAGATCAGGTAAACTATATAAAGTGTCCTGTAACACTTAAGGAACTAGAAACAGTCATTAAAAGCCCCCCAAAGAAAACATCCCAGGACCAGAGGGTTTAACACAGAATTCTACCAGACCTTCCAAGAAGGGCTAATAACATTCCTCAAACTATTCCGTGAAAGAGAAACAGAAGAAACACAGCCAAACTGATTCCATGAGGGAAAAGTCCCCCCTTATTCCTGAAACACACAAAGAATCAACAAAGAAAGAGAATTTCACACCAATTTTTATCCTGAACATTGACAAAATAATACTCAATAAACTGCAAAATCAGAAGCAAAGGACACATGAAAAACATTATCCAACATGATCAAGTAGGCTTGATTCCAGGAATGCAGGGATGGAACAATATATGAAAGTCCACCAACTTAATCAACCATCAGGGAAAAAAGAAGAAATCACATTATCATCTCATTAGATGCTGAAAAAACATTTGACAAAACCCAACACCCCATCATGTTAAAGGACTTGGAGAGATCATGGACAAAAGGTGCATACCTAAACATAATGAAAGCAGAATATGGCAAGCCAGTAGCCTACATGAAATTAAATGGAGAGAATCTTAAAGCAATCCCACGAAAGTCATGGACAAGACAGGGCTCACCACTCTGACCCTATGCTTTCAATAGAGTACTTGATTTCCTAGCTGGTGCAATAAGACAACAAACATAAATCAAGGGGATAGAAATTGCAAAGTAAGAAGACATACTATCCTTATTCATGTATGATATTATAATATACATTAAAAGTCACAAAAATCTACCAAAGAACTCCAACATCTGATAAGCACATTCAACAAAGTGGCTAGATACAAAATTAACCCAAATACATAAATACCTTCTTTTATACAAATGATAAATGGGCTGAGAAAGAAATTAGGGAAACAACAGCTTTCACAATAGCCACAAATAATATGAAATATCTTGGTGTAACTCTAACCAATCAAGTGAAAAAACCTGTATGGTAAGAACTTCAAGTCACTAATGAAAGAAATTGAAGAAAATATCAGAAGATGAAAAGATGTCCCATGCTCATGGATCAGTAAGATTAATAAACTTAACACGGTCATCTTACCAAAAGCAATCTACTCATTCAATCCAATTTCCAACAAAGTCAAAGATAATCCCTTTTTCTTAGTAAATTACTTTATTTATTTACATTCCAAATGTTTTCCCCATTCCCAGTCTACTCTTCCAGAGTTCTTCACACCATCCCCACTCCTTTTGGCCTCTGTGAAGGTTCTCCCCTATCCACCCACTCCACTCACCCATCCACCAATTCCCAGCTCACCCACTACAACCATCCCAGTTCCCTGAGGCATCAAGTCTCTGCAGGATTAGTCACATCCTCTACCACTAAGGCCAACAAGGCATTCCTCTGCAATATGTGCAGGGATCAGGGACCAACCCATGTATGCTCTTTGGTTAGTGCCCTAGTCTCTGGAAGTTCTGAAGGTTCTGACTTAGTTTATACTGTTGCTCTTTCTAGGGAGTTACCATTCACACCAGCTCCTTCAATCTTTTCTCAACTCTTCCATAGGGATCCCAGAACACAATCCAATGGTTGGCTATAAGTATCTGCATCTGTCTTAGTTATCTGTTATTAGAGTCTCTCAGAGGTCAGTCATGCTAAGCTCCTGTCTGCAAGCATAACATGGCATCACTAATAGTATCAGAGTTCAGTGCTTACCCATGGGATAGATCTCATTGGGCCAGACACTGAATGGCCTTTCCTTTAGACTCTGTTCCATTTTTGTCCCTGAATTTCTTTTAGAAGGAACAACTTGGGGTCAAAATGTTGAAGGTAGATAGGCAGCTTTATTGGTACACTGGGGCCCTGTCTCTTTATTGGAAGTGGTCTGTTCAGGTTCCATGTTCCCATTGTTGAGCATTTAGACTAAGGTCATCCCACTTAGTCCTGGGATTCTTTCACATCCAAGGTTCTCCCTACCCTCCAACCGTGCAGCTACACAATTTTAGTCATTTTCCTGGCCCTCTGGGATTATCACCTGTCTTCCACAATAATTGATCCTACCCCCTTTTCAGTTCTTTTTCCCCTCTACAATCCAGGTCCCTCTCTCCCTTTGCCTCCAGTGATTATTTTCTTCTACTATCTAAGTGGGATTGAAGCATTCTCACCTGGGCCTTTCCTTCTTGATTAACTTTTTAGGGTCTGTAGGGTGAATCATAAGTATTCTGTACTTTTTGGGTAATACCCACTTATCAGTGGGTACATACCATTCATATCCATTTGAGTCTGGGTTATCTCACTCAGGATGACATTTTCTAGTTCCATCCATTTGCTTGCAAAATTAATGATATCTTCATTTGTTAATATTCCATTGCATAAATGGACCACAATTTCTGTAACTATTCTTCCATTGAGGGACTTGTGGGTTGATCACAGTTTCTGGCTATTACAAATGTAGCTTCTATAAACACATTGAAGCATATATCCTTTTGGTATGCTGGAGTATCTTTGGGGTATTTGCCCAGAGACAGGATAGGTGGAGGGGTCTTCAGATAGAACTATTTCCAATTTTCTTTGGAAATGCCAGACTAATTTCAACAATGATTGTACCAGTTCCATATCCTACTCCCAATGGAGGAGTGTTCCTTTTTCTTGACATTCTCACCAGCATGTGTTATTACTTGAGTTTTTAATCTTAGCCATTCTTCTTAGTGTAAGGTGAAATTTCAGGGTCATTTTGATCTGCATTTCTTTGATGTCTAAGGATGTTGAACATTTCTTTAAATGCTTCTTAGTCATTGATGATTCTTCTCTTGAGAATCTTCTGTTTAGCTCTTTACCTCATTTTTGAATTATATTATTTGCTTTTTTGGAGTATAACTTCTTGAGTTATTTATACACTTTGAATATTAGCCCTCAATCACATGTAGGGTCAGTGAAGATCTTTTCTCAAACTGTAGTATTCTGCATTGTCATATTGAGACTGTCCTTTGCCATACAGAAGCTTTTTAATTTCATAAAGTCCTATTTGTCAATTTTTGATCTTAGAGCCTTAGCCATAAGTTTTCTGATCATAGGCCTTTAAGGAGGACATAAATAAATCCCTTAAATAAATACAGGAAAACACAATCAAGGATGTGAAGGAATTGAACACAACCATCCAGTAAATAGAAACAATAAAAAAAAAAACACACAATGAGAGACAACCCTGGAGCCAGAAATCCTAATAAAGAGATCAGGAGTCACAGATACAAGCATCACCAAAAGAATACAGGAGGTAGAAGAGAGAACCTCAAGCATAGAATATACAATAGAAGATATTGGTACAAGGGTCAAAGAAAATACAAAGTGCAAAAAGTTCCTAACCCAAACCATCTATGAAATTCAGGACAAAATGGAAAGATGAAACCCACAAGTAATAGGTTTGGAAGAGAGTGAAGACTCCCAATTCAAAGGGCCAGAAAGCATCTTCAACCTATTCACAGAAGAAAACTTCCCTAACCTAAAGAAAGAGGTGGCCGTAAATGCACAAGAAACCAACAGAACAGCAAATAGATTGAACCAGTAAAGAAAATCCTCCCAACACCCATTGATCTTTATTATCCCTCAACATCAATGATCTCAAATACCAAATAAAAAGACACAGACTAACACACTGGATATATAATCAGGACCTACATTTTGCTACATACAGGAAATGCACTTCAAGGACAATAGATTTTCATCCAAAAGTTATCAAAAGAAATAGTGAAGGACACTTCATACTCATTAATATTCATGAAAGGAAAAATTCACCAAGATGAAGGCTCAATTCTGAACATCTATGCCCCAAATGCAAGGGTACTAAAGCTCAAAACACACATTGGACAGCACATAGTAATAGTAGAAGACTTCAAGAACCCACTCTCACCAAGGGAAAGTTCATTGAAAGAGAACCTAAACAGAGACACAGTGAAACTAACAGAAATTATAACCAAAATGGACTTTACACATATATACAGAACATTTCATTTTAAAACAAAAGAATATACCTTCTTCTCAGCATCTCATTGGACCTTCTCAAAAACTGACTTTATTATCAGACACAAAACAAGCCCCAACAGATATAAGAAGACTAAAATAATCCCATATATGCTATCAGGTCACCACAGACAAATGCTGGTCTTCAATAACAATAAAAGCAATAGAAATTCCACATACTCATTGAAACTGAACAATTCTCTACTCTATAACTTGGTCAGGCAAAAAAACTAAAGAAATTACAGACTTTGTAGAATTTAAGGAAAATGAAGGCACAGCATACCCACAATATCAGGACACAATGAAAGCAGTACTAAGAAGAAAATTCATACTACTGAGTGCCTCATAAAGAAACTCAAGAGATCCTACACTAGCAACATTGTAGCAAATGTGAAAACGCTAGAACAAAAAAGGAGCAAATACACCCAAGAGGAAGAGACTGCAGGAAATTGTCAAACATTTTTTTGAAATTATAACCAAGAAAACAGCACAAAAATTAACAAAACTAAGAGATGTTTTTTTTTTGAGAATATCAACAAGATAGATAAAATCTTAGCAAAACTAAGTGGCACAGAGACAGTACTCAAAAACAAAATTAGAAATGAAAGGGAAATATAACAACAGAAACTTGGGAAATTCAAAAAAATCTTCAGATCCTACTACAAAAGCCTATATTTAACAGAACTGAAAACCTTAGACTAAACAGATGATTTTCTAGACAGATACCATGTTCCAAAATTAAACCAGGATTAGGTAAATAACTAACTGAACTGTCCCATAACCCCAAAGGAAAGAGAAGCAGTCATTAAAAGTCTCCTAACCAAAAACAAAACAAACAAACAAACAAACAAAAAGCAAGCCCAGGGACAGCCCATGTTTACTTCATAATTCACCTTTAAATGAGGCTTAATACTAATACTTCTCAAACTATTCCACAAATAGAAAGAGAAGGAACACTACATAATTCATCGTCTGAGGACACAGTTACTCTGATACCTAAACCACACAAAGACCCAACAAAGAAAAAGAACTTCAGAACAATTTTGCTTATAAATATTGAATGAAAAATATTCAATAAATGTCTTTCAAATGGAACTCAAGAACACATCCAAATAATCATCCATCATGATCAATTAGGCTTCATCCCGGGGATGGTTCAATATACAGAAATCCATCAATGTAATCTACTAAATAATCAAAGTCAAAGAAGAAAATCACTGGATCATCTCATTAGATGCTAAAAAAGTCTTTGACAAAAATACAACACTCCTTCATATTAAAAGTCTTGGTGAGATCAGGAATTAAATGCACATATCTAAACCCAATAAAAACAACAGGCAACATCTAATTAAATGGAGAGAATATTTAAGCAATCTCAACAAAATCAGAGACAGGAAAAGGCTGCCCACTCTTTCCCTATTTATTCAATATAGTACTTAAAGTTCTGCCAAGAGCAATTAGACAACAAATGGAGATCAAGGGGATAAAACTTGTAGAGAAAAAAGTGAAGGTATCACTATTTGCAGGTGATATGATAACATACATAAGCAACTCCCAAAATTCCAACAGAGAACACCTACAGCTCATAAAAAACATCACCAAAATAGCAGGATATAAAAAGTTAACTCAAACAAATAAGCAGCCTTTCTTTATATAAATAAAAAACAGACTGAAAAAGAAAATAGGGAAGTGATATCATTCACAATATCCACAAATAATATAAAATATGTTGGTGTAACTCTAACCAAGCAAGTGAAAGATCTATATGACAAGAACTTTAAGTCTCTCAAGGAAGAAATCAAAGAAGACCTCTGAAGTTGGGAAGATCTCCCATGTTCATGGATCAGCAAGATTGTATACTAAAAACGACCTTCTTACTAAAACGAATCTATAGATTCAGTATAATCCCCATCAAAATCCCAACTCAATTCTTCACAGATATAAAGAATAATTCTTTCTATTGAAAACTTCATAAAGGTATAACAAAAACAAACAAACAAAAAGGACAGTGAAAACAAAACAATTTAAAACAATAAAAGAGCTTCTGGGGGAATTACCGTCCCTGACCTCAAGCTGTAATACAGACCTATGGTGATAAAGACCACATGGTTTTGGTAGAGAAACAGACAGGTAGATTAATGGAAGAAAATCTAAGACCAAGAAATAAACCCCACACCTATTGATACTTAATCTTTGACAAAGTCAAAACCATACAGTGGGAAAAGAAATCATCTTCGAAGAATGGTGCTGCCTGTAGAAGGCAAATTGATCCATATTTATTTCCTTGTACAAAGCTCAAGTGCCAGTGGATCAAGGACCTCCACATAATACCAGATATGCCAAATCTAATAGAAGAGATAGTGGGAATAACCTAAAACACATTGGCACAGGAGAACTTTTCCTGAACAGAATACCAATGGTTCAGGCCTAAGATCAACAATTGACAAATGGGAACTTATGAAACAGGAAAGATTCTGTAAAGAAAATGACACTGTCAGTAAGACAAAATGGCAGCCTGCAGGTTGTGACAAGATCTTCCCTGATGCTACATCAGACAGAGAACTAATATGTAAATTATATAAAGAACTCAAAAAGTTAAACACCAAGAAACCAAATAGCCCAAATAAAAAATTAATATAGAGCTTAACAGAGAATTCTCGGCTGAGGAATCTCTAATGGCCAAGAAGCACCTAAAGATATGCTCAACATCTTTAGTCATTGGGGAAATGCAAATCAAAACTGAGAATCTACTTTACACCAATCAGAATTACTAAGATCAAAAACTCAGGTGAGAGCAGATGCAGACAAAGATGTGAAGAAGGAGTAACACTCCTTCACTGGTGAAATTGCAAACTGATGCAACCACTCTTTAAGTTAACCTTGAGGTTCCTCAGAAAATTGAAAATAGTGCTACCTTAATACTCAGTAATACAACTCCTGGACAAATACCCAAAAGATGCTCTACCACATCACAAGGACACATGCTACACTATGTTGGTAACAGCCTTATTTATAATACCCAGAAGCTGGAAACAACCCAGATGTCCCTTCAACCAAGGAATTGATAAGGAAAATGTGCAATACTCCTTAGCTTTTAAAAATAAGGACTTTGCAAACATTACAGGCTAATAGATGGAACTAGAAAATATCACCCTGAGTAAGGTAACCTAGACCCAAAAGGACATACATTGTATTTACTCACTGATAAGTGGATATTAGCCAAAAAGTCCAGGATTCAATTCACAGACCATATGACATTTAACAAGAAGGAACGTCCAAGTGTGGATGCTTCAGTTCCACGTAGAAAGGGGAACAAAATAGTCATGGAAGGCAGAGGGAGGAGAGACCTGGGTGGGACAAGGATAGGCAGAGGTGAAATTGAATGCCGGATCAGGTATACAGGGAGACAGGAGAGAAGTGCAGAGGTTCCAGGAGAGTGCATAGAACTATATAGCAGCATGGGGTGGGAGATGGGGTAACCACTACAAAGTCCCAGCCACCAGGGATGTGAGAGGCTCCCAGGACCCAGTGGAGATGACATTAGCCAAAATTCCCAACAGTGGGAAGATGGAACCTGAAGAGACCACCTCCAGTACATTGACATGGCTCCCAGTTGAGGAATGGACCATCCACCCATCTCAAAATTTTGAATTCAGAACTGCTCCTGTCTAAAGGAAATGAAGAGACAAAAAATGGAGCAGAGACTGAATGAAAGGCCATCCAGAAAATACCCCAACTGGGATCCATTACATGGGCAGGCACCAAACCCCAACACTATTGCTGATGCCACGATGTGCTTCCAGACAGGAGGCTGGCATGGCTGTCCTCTGGAAGGGTTTACCAGCACCTGACTACAACTATGCAGATTCTTACAGCCAACCCTTGAACTGAGCCCAGGGACCACAATGGAAGAGTTAGGGGAAGGACTAATGGAGCTGAATGGGATTGTAACCTCTTAGGAAGAACATCATCATCAACTAACTGGAATCCTCAAAGCTCCCAGGGACTAAGACACCAACCAAAGAATATACATGGGCTTGTCCTTGGCTCCCAGTACATATGTAAAAGAGGACTGCTTTGTCTGGCCTTAGGGGGAGGGGATGCAATTAGTCCTATGGAGGCTTGATGCCCCAGAAAAGAGAGATGCTAGAGGGGAAGGTGGGAGTGGGAGGGGGAGCACTCTCTTAGAGGTGAATGGGAAGGATTAGGGGGTGGGGTGCTCATGGAGTAGGAACTGGCAAGGGGACAAAATTTGAAATGTAAATCAGTAAAATAATAAAAAAAGAAAGAAAACACCAGACCAATTTTGCTTATGAATATTTTTGCATGTTATATAATTGTAATATTAATATTTTGAAATGTTATACTTTTTACAATCTTTTGTTGTTTTATTTATTTACATTTCAAATGTTATCCCCTTTCCATGTTTCCCCTCCACAAACCTCCTATCTCATTCTCCTTCCCCCTGCTTCTGTGAGGGTGCTCCCCTACCCACCCACTCCCACCTCACTGCCCTAGCATTCCCCTACACTAGGGCATCAAACCTTCACAGGAGCCATGGCCTCCCCTCCCATTGATGCCAGATAAGGCCATCCTCTGCTATGTATGCAGCTGGAGCCATGGGTTCCTCCATGTGTACTTTTTGGTTGGTAGTTTACTCCTTGGGAGCTCTGGGAGGTCTGGGTGGTTCATATTGTTGTTCTTCCTATGGAGTTGCAAACGCCTTCAGCTCCTTCAGTCCTTCCCCTAACTCCTCCAGTGGGGTCCCCATGCTCATTCTGATGGCTGGCTGCAGGCAAACAACTGGAGAAAAAGCTGACAATAAAGCTGATACCTATCTGTGGAATCCATTCCCCAACAGGGCTGCCTCAGTGGGAGAGAATGCATCTAACTGTGCAGAGACTAGATGCACCAAAATCTGGGGGGGTTCCAAGGGGGAGCCACCCTCTTAGAGGAGAAGGGAAGGGAAGATGGAAAGAAAGACACTGCTGTGAGGTGAGGACTAAGAGGGAGGTCAGAGATTGGCATGTAAAAAAATAAAATGAGGACAGATATTTTATTACAGATAATCGTGCTAAACAAGAAGTGGAATAAAGAGACAAGAAAAAAGAAACTCAAATCATAGGCAGAATACATTAGATTACTGTGGTCATTAGAACCATGTAAGGATAGCTGTGAATATAAAAATAGTTAGCCATAGCTCAATCAGTGTGAAGATAGTGTTTTGGTAGAGACTAACTATGGAGTAGAGATTAAAGGAAGGTCAATTCAGAGACTGCTCCTCCTGGGAATCCTTCCCATATTCAATCATCAAATCAAGACACTATTGTGATGCCAGCACATGCTGGATGACAGTACCCAACTAATACAGAAGTAGAGGCTCACAGCCATGCATTGGACTGAGTACAGAATCCCCAATGAAGGAGCTAGAGAAAGGACCCAAGGAGCTGAAGGGTTTGCAGCCCCTTATGATGAACAACAATATGAACTAACTAGTACCCTCAGAAATCCCAGGGACTAAAACTCCAACCAAAAAGTAAACATGGGGGGGATTCATGGCTCCAGCAGCAAGTGTATAAGCAGAGGATGACCAAGTTGGTCATCAATGGGAGGAGAGGACCTTGGCCCTGGGAAGGTTCTATGCCCCAGTGTAGGGGAATGCCAGGGCCAGTAAGCAGGAGGGAGTGGGGTGATGAACAGGGAGAGTGGGGAGGGAACAGGGGTTTGTTTTGGTTATTTTATTTTATTTTATTTTATTTTATTTATTCTGTAGAGGAACCTGGGGAAAAGGATGTTGTAAATATAGAAAACATCTAAAAAAAATAGTTAGCCATAGCTCAATCAGGGTGAAGATAGTCTTGTGGTTTTGGGGTTTGGTAGCATCTTTTCTAGAGGTGTATACTGATAAGAAAAATAACTCTGTGCCTAGGAGTAGACTTTCCATTTGAGACTTTATTCCTTAAACCAATTCTAGTTTACGACTGAAAATTTAGCAAGTAGTTCAAAGTTTTCCTATACACAATGTAGTCAGAGTTCTCTAGAGAAACAGAACTGAATATATATATATATATATATATATAAAATCTTATATTGTTAATTACATATGATATAACTAATTTATATATATTTGTAGTATGAATAATTTATTCTATATAGTTATATAGAATATAAATAAATTAATTATATATTCTATATGTTGTAAATGTATTTACATTATTATATAAATATATAATATGCTGTATATTATATTGCTAAATAAACAATTGTTCAATTACAATATAGTGTTAAATAAATTTTATTCATGTATATGTATATATATATATACAAGGTTCATTTTCTCTATTGCTCTCACATGGTGTAGATGCAGTCCATCTATTACAGTTAGTGACTTTGCTGGATGCTGGAGCCCAACCATTAGCTAAGACCAATGCTCAGAAACCTTTGACAGACATTTGTCCTTTCTTCTTCATCAATTTATTTACACAATCCAAACAAAAACAATCCAACCATAAATATACTGTTCTCCCATAAATCAGTCAGTAATATTTATAATAAAGATATTTCTAATAAAAACACAGAGCCATAATTTTATCATACTCTAAAAAACTTCATTGTTAATTACTTCATAGAATCAAATAACCAGCCTGTGTTCTAGTTTCTCCTATCATTTCACCTGTATTTGTACAGCTGATTTGAGTCAGGGTCAGAGCCACACCTGTACCTTGTACTTCTAATATCACTATAGACTCAAGGATACTTATTTGAAACTGTGAGTTACAGAAATGCCTCTTCATTTATTCTGTCCCTCCAACTGTTCAAGCTTTGGCTGTTAAGGGTTTTCTTTTGTTTGTAGTCGGTTGCTATTTCTTTTTTACATACCCTCACTGTTATTTTGTTAAATGCGTTTTGCAGGTTTTACTTTCTACTATTATAAGGCACTCCAGATTCATCTTAAATATTGTGTGCAGTGGTCCTAAAATCAGTTCTTTCCCAAGCCAGGCTGGTTCATTAAATAGGAATCTGGTATTAGCAGCAAAATTCTGTGCATCCTCATTGTCTCTGAGGTGCCATTGCTTCAAGTTCCCAATAGTTGAAAAAGCAAGCAAGTGTTTGGGACGCTGGCTCAGTAGTTAAGAGTACTTGCTGGTCTTCCAGAGGACCTCAACTAAGTTCCTCACATCTATATGGTGGCTCACAACCCCATGTAGCTACAGCTCCAAAGGACTTAACACCAGTGATCTCTGCAGGCACTGATACTCACGTGTGTGTGTGTGTTTGTGTGTGTGTGTGTGTGTGTGTGTGTGTGTGTGTGTGTGCATTAAAAAACAGAAAATAAAATATGGGAGTGTATACTCTGGTAATGTAATTACTAATAAATATAAGCAGTTACATTGTGGAAAAAACATAATTAAAATTACAATGTATTCATGATTCACCTACAAAGATGTATGTGTAGAATCACAAAATTTCAGTTTATAAGTAGTCATAAAATTTAATAGGCTAAACTTTTGTATTATATTTTTAATTTTTTATATATGTTTTTGAGGTCTGAGGTAATTTGGAATTGCCTTTAAATGTCCATGGAAGTCAGAGGCACTGGATCTCTAAGATCTAGACTTACATCAGTTTATGAACAACCAAACATGGGTGCTTGAGTATGTCACAGACATGAAATTGCTCTCTACCACTAACCCTTGACCAATGCACAAAATTATATAAAATAAACATGCAGAAAAGAATGAAAATTATAGTGTACACACCAATGTTTCTCCCATGGCCCACTTCAAGTCTTCAGATATGTGCAGTTGTTGACTCTGTGGGAAATTAGGGGAGTAACCTCCTATTTTCACCTTTAGTCCAAAGCCTTGTGGGAAATTCCAAATGTTGAAAATGTCATATTGTACACATAGGTTTTCTCTTAGATTCATGTTCACCAGTTCTCCAACAGGATTAGTAAATACCCTCTTCTTTAGCAATGAAGCAATCTAAATGAGACACACCATTAGATGGTTACATACGCCCACCCACTAAGGCAAAGTGACATTGTGAATGTCCAAGAATTTATAATATATTACAGGAAAAGCAACTGTATTGAAGGTATCCTACCTAGTAAAACACAAGATATATCATGGGTAAATAAATTGTTTTATATTTCATATATATTTCATGAGAGAAATTGACAGAACAAATGCTTACCAATTATTGAGTAACAATAATGTCAGAGATGTGAACATTTATTAATAATATTAAAACAGTCAGAGAGAATCCATAAAATTGAGAAAGAACAAGGATTCTGGAAGTTGTTAAAGGGAAGAGAGGGAATTTTAAAATCATGTAAATGCAGCATACATATAAAAAATAAATTTAATAAAAACATAAAATCCATATAATTGTCTCTATACTTAATTGACACTTCATAAAATAATTATGTACAACATTGACAAATGTAGATTCTATTTCTTAAGAAAAAATTCTAGTTGTCACTTGAAAATTTTATAATAAAAATTCCAGTAACTATTTCCAATATTAAACTAATTTGGCAAAAAAATGAAAAATATTCTAATAAAAGTAACTGATCTTCATACAAAAATGTTGTCATACATTGAATGTTAATGTTGTCCAGGCTATTTAGCCACAAAAAATTTATGTTAGGGAGTTTTGAGGTATAGAACTCCGCGTATTGTGAGAACTCTCTTGACAAATTTATAGCAGCATTTCTGGAGGCATTTAAAATGTCATAAGTTAAGTATGATAGAAAGTAAGATACTTTACCTTCTGACAATCACTGAACACTCCTATGGGATCTTCTGTTTCCTGAGACTCTGCTTGTTGAAGAATGGCTTCATGGTAAGTGTGGGCCGCAGCATACACAGCATTATATAAATTGTAACCTTCTTCACTTAGGACCATGTCAAAATTATGCTGGGATAGCCATTCCAATGAAGTGTTGAAAGAATAATGATTCATTGAGCTATAGTTGTTACTGGAAACTGAACAGTTAAAATAATTCCACTTCTGCCTCATTTGAGAGATATCTACTGGGTATTTGGAAGTGTTCATTGTTTCCACAAAGTTTCTAAATTTAGAAATCTCAACATGGTGCTGTGCAAAAGTGACAGTCCCATGGAAGGCATCAAGGCGGAAATCTCTTTTACTTGTGATGACATCCCATTGTGAAGTGGTGACCCAGATTCTCTGTACACCTAAGTATACCCACTTTCTGAAGCTGGCTTCTAGGGTAGAGTTCATTTCACCATAAATGATAACAACCTTTGCTGAAGACGTTATGATTTGAGTATCATACATTACAGCCCTGATCATATATATCTTCATGCTATCAGGGATCACATTCACAAAGGCTAAACAGACTCCATTACTATGCATCTCTTCTCTTAAATCTGAGAGGAACTGAGTTCCCTGGTCATTATCCAAAATGAGTAACCCTATCCAGGTCCATGTAAAATAAACCATTAAAGAGACCATGGCATGGGGCAAACATGTATCCTTGTGTGCTATCTGGTAAACATGGGGAAATTGGACATTGTCACTCAGGATAGCATGAAATGGTCCAAAGAAAATCTGAAGGATGAAGAACAGAGGAACCAATGTGAGTAATATGATTGGCTTGAAGTCCATTCTCAGATATGAGTTGTGTTACTCACCTTCCAAAATTCCTACAAAGGACAATAAGTTTACCTTGTAAATGTTGTTTATTACTCCTATTAGAGTCTGTAATATTTATGACAATCTCAATGTTCAACAAAACTTTTGCTTATTTTTCGAGTTCATTCATTCTTGTGCTACAAAAAAAATCACTGTCCTGTCACTATTTGATTCCTTATCCTTTAGAATATAAAGATCAGCACATCCAAACCTCTGCTGCCCATTCATTCTCTGTCGGAACTTGGGATTGGCATAGACCAACTGTTAACTCTTCTTTTTCCAGAGAGCCTCACCTTTGGAGAACTGGAGAAGATTGCCAGTTTTGAAGATATAGTCCATGATGGTCCTGTAAGTCCTATATTACATCCAGACAATCCACATAAATAATTAGGAAATCTTTTATAATTGCTTTGTGGTAAGCTTAGTTTATCAATTATTTTCAATGTATCAAAGCACATGCCAACAGGGAAGGAAAATATCAAAGACATGTTGGGTAAAAGGTAGGGGTTCCTGTTAATCTCATCAGTAGCAAAAAGCAGGATAAAAATAAACTCATATTTCCATGTTGGTATTCTAAAGGAAAACACAGTAACATTATGGAGAATGTTGCAGGCATGAAATATTCAAAACAACTGAAGTAATATTTATATTATGTTCCCTACATACTTCTCCTTAAAATCTGTCTAGAGTTACAGGTTATTATGAGTCACTTGACATGGGAGCTGAGAATCAAACTTGGGTCCTCTGGCAGAGCAGCCAGCCCTCTTTACCACTGAGTGGTCTCTCTATCTCCTGCGTATTCCTCTTTTCTCATGGTTTTCCTCCAGAGAGGCAGGCAATCCACCCATAGGCATAGAAGAAGAAATCTTTAAAGCTGAAATTGTTTTCAGAATTCATCAAAATATAGCCCTCTTATATGAGATAGTTTGTCATAGTGAAAATTAATAAAGTACTTGTTTGATCTCTAAATTCCATCCATGAATTAGAACACAACTCAAGACATCTAGTATGATATATATTGGTCTTGCAATTCTTATTCTAGAGAAACATAAAAAAATCCTGTGACTTGAACTACAGCTGTCTTTTCTTTAGAAATTAGTTTGATCATGTATTCAAACTACAGTACAAATCTCTGTTCATATGGAAAGATGATATATAATTAGTCATGAGAATTCTGTAGCCAACAAGATTAATTGGCCATGTAAGCTGAAGTTCTGGCTGGGTACACATCTGTCCCAGTCAGTTTCAGAGCTCTTTCAAAGGAGGGTTTAGCAATGTACATTACCAGTGCATTGGGTCCTTTTAAGTTTCTCCTGTCTGCAACTGAGATCTTCAGGGGATCTCCATCTATTAAATCTGATCTTTATTACTTTGGAAATTTCCAAAGCGTTTTTCTTCTTCCCTGTTAACAAGAACCTAGAGCCTCTCTGCCCAGCAGCATACCTTGTTTCAGCAATCTACAGTCACTAAAAGTATGGACAGATTCAATCCAGCAGTTCCCTCTCCCGGACCCTTTTTAGGCCTGTGCTATTTTGTCCTGTCTCAAAGAGGGTATACCATACTACTACAATCATTTCACTGATGACTGCCTTCATTTTACTAATATAAATCAATTAATATTATTTATTGAGAGAAGGTTCCATTGCATAGCCCAGGCTGACTTGAATTTGTTCTGTAGACTAGGCTACCCTCAAAATTACAAGGAACCTATCGGCCCTTGTCTTTGTCTCTCAAGTATTCAGATCAAAGACCTGGATTATTTATTTATTTATTTATTTACTTATTATCTATGTACCTTTAAAAAGATTTATATCAATTTCTTTCATCTTTCTTGGAGATTAAAATCTATGAAGGTAGGATTAAGTTTCCTACATTCCCCATTCTCTTTATACAAATTAATTTAATATTTTTCTCTTTATTTGACTTTATTCAAATCACCTTTCATTTGCTGAAGGTTTTTGACTTGAGCCATGTGCCATTTGCTAGGCTGAGTAGTCACTAGTTTCCACAAGGGGGCCCATGTTCAAGAAAAGCAGCTGCTTAAGGTAGCATTGACACCTTAATTCATGTTATTCTCTATGTTTTTGATTGCAGGATGTATGAAGCACCACAACCTTTAGTTTTATAATAAACCTTTATAGTACTAGAGCGGGACAGATATCTACCCTCTAAGTTGTTAGCATTTACTTTCCCATAAATAACCATAAGTTAAAATTTGTCATGTTTCATCTGGGAATATCTTAGAGCCAATTGACCAGCCCTCATGGTCAATTTTATTCCTACCCTATGTCATGTTGTCCTCTTAACAACTTCTCTCTATTCTTCTCATGATCTCTCTTCAGACCCCCAAACCCAGGAACCCAAATACCAGGCATATCTATCTTCTGCTGTAGGCATCTTTATTCACCAATCAGGGATAATTTGAGAGGCAAGGTTATACAGAATCTCTTGGGTCTACTTTAGCATTCTCTCATCTCTGTGGACAACCAGGCCTTGAGGGGCCAGTATTTAGCATCACAATGCATTATCAGAAGACCAAATCTCAACAGAACTCCATCACAAATCAAGCCTCAGCAGATACAAGAAGCTTGAAATAACCCCTTGCATCTTATCAGATCACTGAGGTTTAATCCACCTTTAATGCTGGACAGAAACAACAGAAAGCATACAAACTCATGGAAATTGAGCAACTTTATACTCATTGACAAATTTATCAAAGAATAAATAAATTAAAGAGTTTCTCACATTCAATGAAAATGAAGACAAAACATACCCAAAAATATTGGACACAATGAAAGCACTGTTAAGAGTAAACTTCACACTACTAAATGCCTTCAGAAAGAAATTAGAGAGTTCTCATACTAGCAATTTAAAAGTACACCTGAAATCTCTAGAAAAAGAAGAAAACACACCAAGAAAGAAACGGCAGAAAATCTAAGAACTGAAATCAATCAAATAGGAACAAAGAGAACAATACAAATAATCAACAAAACAATGAGTGGGTCCATTGAGAAGATCAAAACAATAGACAAGACCTTAGCTAAACTAACTTAAAGACACAGAGACTGTATCCAAATTAATAAAATCAGAAATGAAAAGGGAGAGATAACAAAAGAAACTGTGGAAATTAAGAAACTCATTAGGTCTTACTTCTAAAGCTTGTACTCCACCAAATAGGAAAATCTAAATGAAATGGATGATTTTCTGCATAGAAACCTCATAACAAAGTTAAATCCAGATCAGGTAAACTACATAAACAGTCCTCTAACACCCAAGGAAACAGAAGCAGACATTAAAATTCTCCCAACCAAAGCCAGCCCAGGAACAGATGGTTTGTTTATCATAGTATTCTACCAAACCTTCAAAGAAGTGCTCAGACAAATATTCCTCAAACTATTCCACAAAATAGAAACAGAAATAACATTGTCAAATACATTCAATAAGGTCAGAGTCACACTGATAACAACCAAAAAAAAATCAACAAAGAAAGAATTTCAGACTAATCTCACTTATGAATATTGATGCAAAAGTGCATCTATTTGCAAACAGAATCCAAGAGCACATCTAAAACATCATCCACCATGATCAAATAGCCTTCATCCAGGGATGTAAGGGTGGGTCATAATATGAAAATCCATCAATGTAATTCACCATAAGACAAATTGAAAAAAAATGATTGATAATCTTATAAGATGCTGGAAAAGCCTTTAATGAAGGCCAACACCCCTTCTCTTTTTTGGACAGAGATTTGATTTATTTAAGGACAAAAAGTCTATCCACAAAATAGATTTTCTCTTCGTTTGTTTCTCCAAATCATATATAGATTTTACCCAATAAATGAAAGGATTCCATATGGGTCAACAAAAATTAACTGCAGGTTATATGTAGGCAGTCTTTCCTTTGTGGGATATTAGCTAAGTCAGCTTTCAGTTGTCAAGAGGTAATAGAGATTGGGCTCATGCATAAAGAAGACTCTGTATTTTGGACAATCTATATTCAATAATAAAGCATACAAGTGTTTAAATATATGATCTAGTTTTAACCACAAGGCTAGTACCTTTAGAAAACACTGACTTGACTGCTAATTGTCTGCTTCTAAATATCTGGATGGGGAATCCCAGAATGTTCAGCAGCCCTAATTAGCACTCAGTAAAGGCTAATGATTCTCTTCCTCAAAGATGAAAAAACAAATGACTTGGGTCATTTCCTTAATATCGGTCCATAAATTCATATGCTGATCCTGGTTGACTTACTTTAGGTACAACTATAAAGAGAGTGGGAGGAAAAACAGTTCCTTCCCATATTCAATCATCAAACCCAGACACTATTGTGGATGCCAACAAGTGCTGGCTGACAGGAGCCTGATATAGCTGTCTCCTGAAAGGCTCTGACAGTACCCGACTAATACAGAAGTAGAAGCTCACAGCCATCCATTGAACTGAGTACAGGGTCCCCAATGAAAGAGCTAGAGAAAGGAGCTAAAGCGTTTGCAGCCCCTTATGACGAACAACAATATGAACTAACTAGTACCCTCAGAGTTCTCAGGGACTAAACCACCAACCAAAGAGTACACATAGTGGCACTCATGGCTCTAGCAGCATATGTAGCAGAGGATGGCCAGGTCGGTCATCGATGAGAGGAGAGGTCCTTGGCCCTGTGATGGTTCTATGCCTCAGTGTAGGGGAATGCCAGGGCCAATAAGCAGGAGAGGGTGGGTTGGTGAGTAGGTGGAGGAGGGAGGGAACAAGGTTTTTGTTTGTTTGTTTTAGTTTTAGTTTTTTTGTTTTTTGTTTTTTATTTTTTCTTGGAGGAGAAACTGGGAAAGGAGATATCATATAACATGTAAATAAAGAAAATATCTAATAAAAAATAAGAAGCCTTCAGAAATAACAAGTGATTCTTTCTTGGTAAAGCAGGACACCAAGCAATGTGATTGAGAAAGAATACTGGAATTCCATTATGGGAAGGTGATGTTTTTATACTACTAAATTTAAACTCTAATTACATTTAAAAATAAAATAAATGACTGAATTAATTTGAATAATATAATGTAAAAGATTGAGTCCTGGTGCCAGAATTCAAGATAGAATGTCTAATTTATAGACTTTATGTTCTAAATTGGTGGGGTTTACCTTCTCAAACTGTTTTTCCATCGCTTCATTTTAAGTCTTGTATAGATCATGGATACAAGGCACATACCTAAATACAGCAAAGGCAGTAAACAGCAAGCCAATAGCCAGCATCAAAATGAATGGAGAGAAAATTAAAGCAATTCCATTAAAATCTGGAACAAGGATTTTATTATGTCTTTTTTTAGTAGATATTTTCTTTATTTACATTTCAAACTTTAAACCGTTTCCTCATTTTCTGTCTGAAAATCCCATATCATCCCCCCTCCCCCTGCTCACTAACTCACCACTCCTGCTTCCCTGTCCTGGCATTCCCTTAACACTGGGGCATCAAGCCTTCGCAGGACCAAGGGACTTTCCTCTCCTTGATGTCACACAAGGACATCCTCTGCTACATGTGAGGCTGGAGCATTGAGTACCTCCTTGTGTACTCTTTGGTTGATGGCTTAGTCCCTGGGAGGGAAGTACTGGTTGGTTCATATTATTGTTCCTCCAATAGGGCTGCAAACACCTTCAGCTGCATATGTGGCAGAGGATAGCCTTGTTGGACATCAGTCAGGGCAGAGGCCCTTGAGGCCTGAGAGTATTTTATTCCCCAGTGTAAGAAAGTGCCAGTGAGGGAAGAGAGGAGTGGGTGGGTGGGTGCAAGAGCACCCTCGTAGAGACAGGGGGAGGGGTGAGGATATAGGGGCTTCTTATAGTGGAGATCTGCAAAGGGAAAAACATTTGAAATGTAAATAAAGAAAATATCCAATAAAAAACAAATAAAAAAATCTGAAATGCCAGAAATAAACACACACGTATAGTGATTTCATTTTGGCAAAGGAGCTAAAACCATCCAGAGGAAAAAAAACACCATTTTCACCAAATAAACACTCTAATAAGCTCACAATTCCTACGATACAATCTGCAGACCATATAAAGCATGTTAGGAAGAAAGATCGGGGG
>JADRCD010219936.1:3567-49465 GCA_019843815.1 Montemys delectorum
TTTTTTTGAGACAGGGTTTCTCTGTGTAGCCCTGGCTGTCCTGGAACTCACTCTGTAGACCAGGCCGGCCTCGAACCCAGAAATCCGCCTGCCTCTGCCTCCCAAGTGCTGAGATTAAAGGCATGCACCACCACGCCTGTCCCGTCCTCAGTCTTTGTATCTATTACTCTGGACTGGTCTTCACTGATGGACTATTGCAGTAGTACCCTAAGCCTAAACCTAAGCTTAAGGCTAACACCCTAACCCCTAACACTGACCCTGAGCCACGTAATCCCCGGCTTCCCTTGTTACAGTGCAGCTGCCACACTGCTGTCAGAACAACATCCTAAAATGTTGCGTTCACATCCCCACCTTCGACCCTAGAGCCCTTCCCCAGTTCCTGAAACAAATCATAAAGGCTCTGGCATTCAAACATGTCCCTCATCTTCCTCTTCTTCCTTCACCCTACAATCGCTTTGTTTCAATGCCTTTCTGGCCAATGGCGTCACTTCCAAAGCCACCCCATTTTGGTCATGACCACTCTCTGTAGCACCATTGCCGTCCACTGCTCTAATGACCTTCCAGGGTTGATCCAGTGTCGCGTCTGCACAATTCTAATGGGAACACTTCAGCCAGGTCCACTGAGCTCAGCACCATGGCACCTAACTATGAATTCATGTGACATGAGCCAGTCTGGTTATTCCAGCTTTCTTTAAATCAATGTATTGTTTCTCCTACACTAGTCCAAGCCTAGGAGTATGAAGTACTTTGTTTCTGAGTAACTTGAATAGCAACTGGATGCATTTGCCTTCAGTGAGCTCCTGTGGTAGGAGTATGCACCTCAGGGGTACATTAAGAACACTGGAAATAAAAGAACAAGGTAATGACATATCTTTGAGAATTTATTTTTTTCTTCAGGAACTCAAGACATTATTTTAAAAATAAAATCTAAATAATGTGGGGTAGATTTGCATTTACAAGTGAATTTTTAAAATGATAAAATTTATGGCAGGTTTAGTGACACGTTTGTAATCCCATCACTTCCAAGGCAGAAGGAGGTGGCTTGTATAAGTTAGGATAACCTGGTTTCCAGAGTGCATCTTAAGTCAGCTGGACTACATAGCAAAACTCTGTTTCAGTGACCACAAAGAAACAGATGGCAGAGGCCAGTGAGACAGCTCAGAGGCAGCGGTTCTCAACCTTCCTAATGACTGGGACCTTCTAATGAAGTTCTTCATGTGGTGAACCCAACCACAAAAGTATTTCATTGCTGCTTCATAATATAATTTTGCTACTGCTATGAATTATAAATGTTTGCTATGAGAGCCCTGTGAAGGTTGCAAGAGGGTCTTGACCCATAGAGTGAGAGGCACTGGTTCAGCGGGTAAAGATGCTTCCTGCATAATCCTGATGAACTAAGTTCAATCCCCCAAACCCACAAAATCTGGAAGAAGAGAACAGGTTCTACAAAGTTGTCCTCTCACCTCAACATGCATGCTATGGTGCCAGCAACCACACATACATCATACAAGCACACACACAATAATGATTAAGTTGAACTACAAGAAAGAGGGAGAGAGGAAGAAAGCAAGCCACCTAAGCAAACAAACTAGTAATGTTTTAAAATGAAACTGGAGCTGTCAAATATATGTTTAGTTCTCAAAAGTTATTTTGAACAATACTGCCAGGTAATCTGTTCTCTCTAGAGGTGAGTTACAAAGGCAGGCAGATTACTTAGTTCAAGGTCAGCCTCAGACAGAGCTAGGTTAGGCTCAGGCATGGTAGGAATGGTAATCTCAGAGCAAGATTCCACCTAGTTAGTTTATTGTCTGTGCTTACGTAGGCAGATCTCTGAGTTCATTTGCAATGTTTGAAAAAAAGTGTGCTTTGTCTTAGTTAGGTTTTTACTTCTGTGAACAGACACCATGACCAAGGCAAGCCTTATAAAAGACAACATTTAATTGAGTTGGCTTACAGGTTCAGAGGTTCAGTCCATTATCATCAAGGTGGGAGCATGGCAGCATCTAGGCAGGCATGGGGCAGAAGGAGCTGAGAGTTCTACATCTTCATCTGAAGGCTGCTAGCGGAAGACTGGCTCACAGGCAGCTAGGATGAGGGTCTTAAAACCCACACGTACTCCAACAAGAGCACACCTCCTAACAGTGTCACTCCCTGGGCCACCACGCATATTCAAACCATCACATGCTTGCTGTCTCTCTCTGAGAATCAAGGGGCTGAGGTCATGCAATGTTAATTCTTCAGGTTATTCAAAAGGGAACCAGGTGTAATGATAGAATTGATCGGTAAATTAAAAAAAAACTGGGCTTTTGATCTGTAAGAGATGAGCTAGGCAGGGAGTTTTTGGAATTGCGAGAGAGACAGAGAGAGAGAGAGAGAGAGAGAGAGAGAGAGAGAGAGAGAGAGAGAGAGAGAGAGAGAGAGAGAGAGAGCGCTATCTAATGAGCTGTTTCGAGCAGAACCCAGGCCCTCAGCTTCTGTCCACGGTTTGACTTTGAGTCATACTTTCACCTCACACAACACCCCTTCCTCAGAACCCCTCCCCAAGACAAAGCTAGTCCTTGGCAGTGAGTTCAAATTCTTATACCAGGAGAGGACATTTGTGTGGCATGTCTAAGAATTACTCTATGGATTCTAAGAGGAAAATGGCAGAAAAGCACAACATCTCCCCTTTCATTTTTATTGATGCAGTTGATATTTATTTCTATTTTTATCAACATGTGTAACAGGGATTAACTCTGAAGCATTTCTTCCAAATTTTAGGTGCCCTCGGTTATTGCATGTTTGTGGCATCAGATGGAAATTCCAGGAATGGAGTTTAGTATGAGAGCTCTCAAAATCACTCTGATATTTAGAAGTCTAAATAGAGATGTTTTCCCACACATGGGAACCATCATTGGCAAGAACAGCTTATTATGTTTTCAAACATTGTAAGGAATAAAAGGCACATTTTAGTTCAAAACCTAAAATGTTTTTGAAAGCATTTTGAGGATCTAATTGACTTTTTAATCTTAATTTACTGGTTTTGAAAGCCAGAATAATTTTGTGTTCTGCTTTCGAAGGTGAAATTTATTATTTGAGCTTGAACAAAAATTTCTTTGTGTCTGAGTAGATGCACCTATCCAGCTGACTCTCTCCCTATCTTCTACTCCAGCTACAAAGTGCCCTGTGACTTCCACAGGTAACAGGAGCATATGTGGTCCCCATACACATGGGACGGCAAACACTCATACACACAAAGCTAACTTAAAACTTAAAACTTAAATAAATAATAATGAGAGACCACAGGGTGGATCCCATAGAATGTGAACTGGGGTTTTAGCCTCTCCACTCACTGGTGGGATGCCCTTGTGCGATACCACTTACCCCAAAGCCTCATCAATCTGTAATGTTGGCCATGTGGATCTAGACTTTCTGAAATACTATGAAGAGTAAAAGAAAATGTTTTGAAGGTATCATGGAGGGCTAGGGATGTGTCTTACCGTGTAAAAATCTTTGTCTGGCACTTAGAAAGCCACGTCAGGCTCCAGCACCTATGATCCCAGCACACAAAAAGCTAAAGCAGGAAGATTATTTTAAGTTCAAGGGGTAACCTCCATGAGGGGCTGTTTTCACACGAATAGCAATAACAAAAAGCTAATGACAGGCACAGCGATTCCAAGCGAAACCAAACAAGATGAAAGTCACCTTATAAGTGCAAGTGGGCTGTTTGTTTGTTTGGCTGCTTGCTTGCTTGCTTGGTTGGTTGGTTGGTTGGTTGGTTGGTTAATTGGTTGGTTTTTGTTGTTGGTGGTGGTGCTTGCTTGCTTTTTTTTTTTTTTAAATCTAATTTCCCCCAGCAAAAATCATTGGTTTGAGGGCACTGGAAATGTAGCTTAGTTGCTTGCCTAACAAACATGAAGCCCTGGGTTCAGTCCCCAGCATGGCATGGCATGTTGGTAAACAACTTGTACCGCCTTCTAGCACTTGGGAGATGGAAGCAGGAAGATCAGATGTTCAAGGTCATTTTTGATCACTGAGAAAATTTAAAGGTAGCTTGGGCTACATGAGACCGACCCTGAATCACACATACACCCCAAATCATTAGGTTGAGTTAAATCATGTATTCTTTTTCTCTTAACTTATCTATCTGTCGTGTTGTAACTGAACAGAACATTATTTTATTTGGTAAATATTTATGATAACTTTTTTTTTTGGTTTTTCAAGACAGGGTTTCTCTGTGTAGCCCTGGCTGTCCTGGAACTCACTCTGTAGACCAGGCTGGCCTTGAACTCAGAAATCCGCCTGCCTCTACCTCCCAAGTGCTGGGATTAAAGGTGTGCGCCACCACCCGGCGATAGCATTTCTTTTTAAACTATGAAGACAAGGCGTGTACAGAGGAGGTTCTATCTGGTTACAAACTGAAACACCAAATGTGATTCATGATTAACAGCCAGCTTCATCTAGGTGAACCCTCTTAAGACCATGCCTGGCTGTGGTGTGACAAAACATTTCCTGGGAAGATACATGTTTACTCACCCCAGATAGGGAACCCCCGCCCCCAACTGACCAAAGTGTGGATACCAGCAAAGTACAGCTTGGTGGAGTTTTATTGGAGATTCTTAGAGGAATATGATTGAGGAGCCATTTACAGGAGCGGAAATGACTCAAAGACAGCTGCATCACCAAAGCCCACCCCAGCAAGGGTAAGAGCTTGCAAAGCTGGGAACTTGTAACACACTGCAGACGGCTCAGCAGGATGGAGAGTGGCCTTTCCAGACGCCTTGGCTGGTCTAAACCTCTTCTGGGCAGCTCAGCGGGTTTTTGCTTCTTTGAGGAAGCTGGTCTAATCCCAGTCTTCTTCGCAGCCCTGTTCTGCTAGTCTCAGAAGGACTCTCAGCTTTCATTGCTTCCTTCTGGCAGGGAGGAACCTAGTGAATCTGGTTAGTTTCAGGGACTTCCTGAAGCACCTTTGAGTTGTTTACCTTCTCGATTACAGAGCTTCCCTGCAGGGTAGAAGGCTTCAATCTTGGAAATTGTTATGGAACACTCTCCTTCTTCCTCTCTCTCTTACATTCCTTCGGTGGTCTCCTCTTCCACAAAGATCGCTGAGCCTTGGAGGTGATGACTATAGACATACACCTATGGTTCAGGAGTTTCACCAGGGGTTATGAGTTGAGGATGCCAACAGTGATCTTTCGTCTGAGTGCCAACAGAAACACCTCGGGGGCAGTTTTGCAGGTACGTTACACCCACGTGGTAAAACAATAGAAACTGCTTTCCCGTTGGGACCTATGACCTCTCAGGCACAGATTTAGAGTACCAGCCACAAACTCCACTTTGTGCCTTAAATCAGCTTGGAAGGCTGCTGTTCTTGCCCTCAAGATCGGAGCCAACCTTTGCACAAACAGGCATGGCTTGGCTGGCATGTTGGTATTTAAACATTCAGGATTCATAGCCAAGCAGGAACATTGGTGATAACACTCTGCCAGAGCCCACATGGCTCCTTCTGGCACTATAGCATACAGTGCCGTTGGTGGCTGAGATGTTATCATGTGATCCATGTTTGCACTTCCTTTGCTAGAAGTGGTATCTGGCCTTTTCTCCCTTTCGCAGCTTAGGTGAGACATATTCTGGGCAGTAGCCCTGTACTGAGCTATACCTCAATCTTATTCTTCAAGGATGGCTTCCAGAGCTTAAATATGACCAAAAGTAGAGGCATTAAGAGACAGATTTAGCTCTACCACAAAATAAAACTGGCCACTCTAGCCAGTTCTCCTAGTCGACTCTCTCACTCCCTTTGAATCTTATCAAACCATGCCTGCCATGACAGTCTGGATTCCTGGGCTGTACTTTCCCAGACTTCTTGCAGCGAAGGCTTGGCATGAGATGTGATTCCAACCAATGGGAAGAGAGACCCACCACAGGGCTTCTATGACAAGATCTGGTCCCCAATACCACTCATCTGCCTGCCTGCCCTTGTCCACAGCTATGTGAAGTATATGACTCCTGCTTACGGAGTTTCCCTGCAGGATGGAAAGTTTCTATCTTAGACAAAACTGTTATACAACATTGGGTCAACATCCTCCACCATACAGCGACCTGAACACATGCCTTATGGCTCTCACTCTTCCTACCTCTCTAACAGACACCAGTTAGAACACTGCTTCTCAACCTTCCTAACACCGATACCCCTTAATTCAGTTCCACATGTTCTGATGACCCCAACCATAAAATTATCTTTGTTATTACTTCAAAACTTTAGTTTTGATACTGTTATGAATCGGCATGTAAATATCTGATATGCAGGTGGTCTTAGGTGACCCCTGTGAAAAGGGTCCTGTGACACTCCAAAGGAATCACGACACACAGGTTGAGAGCCACTGACTTGGAAGCATCCTGACACAGAGGGTTACAGTCCTCCTGACCCGACCTAATGACATTGTATAATGAACAGTTTCCCCCACATCACAGCAGTGGTTAGGAGTAGAGCCAAGCTGGACCTGAAGCCTTCTGATTGCAAGTAGGGCCATCTGTCCTCATCCTATACCTCCTGGGTTGGCAGAGGGCAGAGAAGACAAATATATTGTGACACCATATTTTCCAGTCCTCTCCCAGAACTCATTCACATGCCTCTGGTGTGTCAAAGTCCCGGCTCCAAGCTGGAACTCTGAACAAGCCACCCTGATGCTGGCTAGGGCCTCTGGGTGGACTTTAAAAGTTTGTTTGCTCTTAAAACAAATTGGCTTTGGTTCAAAAGGTAAATTCAAGCTAATCAATAATCAGTTTTATAATTCACCTCAAGGAAACCTAATACGTATTTGAATGTGTGTGATAGTATTAATGTCAGGCCCTCCCCCCATGCTCTCCAATCATGAAAAGGAGATGTATATCCTTGAATCATGCCACCGCTGGAAGATGGACTTAGTTTCTTCATTAAGAACCTGCTCTGACTTTAATTATACAAATACAAAGCGGGGGACACAGAGCAGTTTTGCGATTCTTGGGGAAGCATTGTTCTTGTTTTTTTGGGTGAAAGGAGTAGCTGCAACCAACCAGACTGCTCTTAAGATAATAGTGGGAAAGTTGGGCAGGAGTGGAAGGAGACGTTTCAAGGAGAAACAAAGAATTTCACCATGACAGGCCTGCAGCCATGACTGTTAGATGAGCCAGAAGAATCTCATCCGAAAGCCGCCTTTCCAGAGGCAGCGAGAGGGCAGCTACTTGTATGCTTTGGGAGGTTAGGAAGAATATCTGCTGGGTTTGTTTGACAACTCACTTGTGTGCTATCCCTACAGGAGAGCCACCTCCATGCCCAAAGCCACCAGTTGGTTCACCAGGTATGGAAAGAGAGAGCGAGCTTGGGAGAAGGTGGTTTTCATGGCATTTGGTAGTAAATTCCATAAAATGCTATGTTTTAATTTGTGACTTTTGGGGGAAGACGTTTCTTTACAATATGCTGTGTTTGAATTTAAGTCAGTCCAACGTTCACTCAGGATGGATGTGAAACGTGGCTGCTCACAGATCTTAGTGAGTACAGCTTATCAGCTCTGGCTGTTGTCACCTCAGGAGAGACAAGTTGTTATGCATAGAAGGGACGAGGAGTAGTTCTTGCTTCTCCTGATTCATGGCTGTGGAAGTGATTTGTTGGGTAGATATTAAGGCACTAGAATTGATAACCAGTGTGCAGAATTCTATTACAATAAAACTGGTTACAACTTGGGGAACAATAGCAAAACTGAGGACCAATATGGCATTGTTAAAATGAAAACCACTGTTGGGGATTGGTTCTAATGCTTTGTCTTATTTTGGCTCCCAAAAAGCCTTGCTTCCAGACTTGAGGGTCCCTGCCCCCAGCTGGCTTGGATTGATAATAAAGAACTGCCATACAGCCAATGGCTGGGCAGAAAGACAGAGGGAGGACTTTTAGATTGTACTGGCAAGGGGTAGGGGGAGAGAGGAGAGATGGAGAATCGCCAGGATGGTGAAGCAGAAAGATGAAACTTAAAGGCCTGCTCTCATGTAAGGATCCCAGAAAGTGGCCCTAGAGGCCAATTCCCTGACTGGGTCTTGAGTAGCAGAGATGAAATGTAGATTTCAAAAGATATTAGTACAAGTATACTAGAGGGGAGCATTTGCTAGCCGTGGGGAAGTTTAGAAGTAGCCAGCCATTGAGCTAGTCAAGGCATATCAAAATCATCTGGTGTGTGTGTGTGTGTGTGTGTGTGTGTGTGTTTTATTCTCAAATCCAGAGAGCTCTTAGATACAGTGCACACTTGACCCACCAGGAGCCAAAGCAGTTTAACTAATTCACCACTACAAACCACAGAGGCAGAAAATGGATTCAAAGCACAATTTCATACACAGAATGATCAGAAAATCATTATTAGAACCTCATTTCTAGTATTTGTTAGTGGCTTTATTTAATAATTGGCCATGCACACTCGTTGAAGCACAAGCTGGTAATGCTACCAGGAAAAGATCTGGATGTGAGTTAACTAACTACCTCTTTGAGACTAGAGTGTAAACATGGAAAGGGAGCTATGGGAACACGCTTGGAGGGGAGAAGCAAGGACTCTGCATTTGAAGTTTGTGGCCTTGGTGACATTAGCAAGTCAGATGTACATGACCTTGTTATTTCTCTAATAGATCCCCTTCTATCTCCTGTCCTTCTCCAGATGAACCTCAGAGAATGATGGGATGAGGGGTGGGCTTTATATATATATATATATATATATATGAAGTTATAGTCAATGATTCCATGTGTGTGACAACATTAACATTCCTGGAGTTGATGGTGTCTGTGAGATCAAGCCCGCCCCTCATCCTCTCACCCCTGAGGTTCATGTGGAGAAGGACAGGAGATGGAAAGGGATTTATTACAGAATAACAAGGTCATGTACATGTGTAATATAAAAAGTACATATATAAGCACATACATGTATATAAGCACACATATAAGTACATAGGTAAAGCCTATGCTTCTATAGATACCGGTAATTAAGAGTGTGTGTCTCCTCTTAGACGCATAGATTTGACAGTCAGGTATGGAGAGGGCACTGGAATCCTTTCAGGAAAGTTTGTTCTCTTTTTCTGGTTCTCATTCAATTATCCGAGCCTTGGGTTGACAAGAACACTAGCCCATTGCTTTTTCTAAGAAATGGAATATGGATCATCTCATGGGAAGGTTCTCAAAGTTCTTTAATTTATATAAAAATATAAAAAATTATAATTCCTTAAAGCTACAATGATTGGAAGAAATACCATTTTGTCTCATAAATTAGAGTTGGACCTAACGGTAAAATGGATTTACTATCTAACAAGTAAAAGTAACTGAATTGCAGAAAAAACTAAGTATAATTTTTCTGTGGATTCACTGGGTGCATAACACGTTTGCTGGTTAGGGCACTGATTAAACTTGGTGCTGGGTGAAACAGTTCATTCAGTGTTTCTTTGGGAATGCAAATGGAAGCTTAGCAAATGGCAAGTATACTCTGGAAATTCAATAATGCTGGCATTCTACGAGATGATTAAGAAAATTAAGAAACTATGACCCCAAATGTTTTATATGGTCTCTCTGCTCCCTCACCCCCCACAAACTGAATTACAAAGTAAATTTTAAATAGTCAGTTGATTGCAAATGTCAGGGCGTTACTGTAAGGGGAATATAACATTTAGCAAAAAGGCAACATCAGTACAAGAAAGCGAGTCTTCAGCCCCGCAGAGACACAAGGCCTAACTGTTCGCCTCGTAATCCATTTCCTTAAAATTCATAACAAGGAGACATATCCTTCTAAGAGATTTTACAAAGGTTAGAACTGATCTTACCATTCAGTCTAAGTCTCGTTTTTTTTCCTGAACTTTACTTTGACTTTTGCAAAGCTGTGTTTTGTGGTGTGGTTGTTTAGAATGGGCAGAGATATGTTATTGCTGATCACTCCTCTGGGTGATGGTCAGCCCCTGTGTGTTGCTGACGGAGACCACCACACACAGAAGGATGAAGTTTGCACTGAGCATTGCATTTCTCCTGCTTCTTCAAGAAATGCAATGCCAAGAATCACTACCAACACGTAAGTGTTGGCTGCTCTGGTAAATCCTGAGCCTGGGATTTCAGAGTGATTTCGTTGGTTCTTAGAGAATAAAACTGAACGCTGTACAGATAAAAGATTAACATGTTTGGTTTCTTGCTCACATTTATTGGGGCTAAAGAGACTAAAACAGTTAATTTTCTTCCCAAAGACTTGGAAAAAATATATATAATACAACAGTAATTTAAGTAAGTACATGACAAAACTTCCTGGATCATGAACCAAGACGAGGTGTAATAGCCTATAGACATCAATTCAGACAGCTTTACAAAATGTCATTCATCTATGGCATTTCTGTGGTTCTCACAACCAAATGTTCACATACATAGAGGCATCTATTCATGGACAGAGAGATGCGTTCTTCAGGAGCAGTGGGCGCAGGAGGCTAAAGCAGTACACATTTAGTTATTGAGTAATTTCAAAGAGGAAATTTGGCATGCCAAGAAACAGTTTTGTACATCAAAAAAAAAAAAATCAATGAGAATTTTCCACTTGGATGGGGAAGATTATTTTGTGGTGCAGATGACAAGAAAATCCACACTGAATTATTTGCTTTCCAAAGGCCACTTCCAAAGTACAGACTTCAAGTCCAGAACAAATACCCACAGTGTGAACAAACAGGATAGCTAAGACTCTATCTAACATTTGCTTCCAGATGGCTCTCTTCCTCTCTTCTATAACTTACTCTAAGAGGGGAACCCCAGAGTGGTGGCAGGCTCTGGAGGCTGTACCATTGTGTCCAGTGAGATTTCTGGAAGGTGGGTTGTTACACCCAGATGTGACCCTGGTGGGCTTCTGAATCTATTTCATTCAAATGGACTAGAAAAATTTTGTCACAGCCAAACGCTTGTTATAGGAATCTTCCTGAAGCAAGAGGAAGAAGCTAAGGGGCAGAGGAAGTAAAGCCTTCAGAGGCTAATTACCCAAAGTGAGAACTTAGCTTGCCTTTCCCGCACAGTTGCCACCTTGTATCTTTGTAAACAAAGTCCATTGGGCTGGCATTGTGCCCTGGGACGGGCCAGAGATCCAGACATTTGGGTTCCACCTACCAAAGTCTCCAGTAGATTCCCACACTCTCTCACACACACATTTTGCTATATGAGAAAAAAGACACCATTATTCAGGCACTTTGCAACATTAAAAAAAAAAAAAATCCAGCTATGTAAAATCAGTTTGACAAACAATCCCCGCTCCCAGACAAAAAATAAAATTAAAACTAATGCTTTTATAAAAATCTCTGAAAAGGCAATTTCCTCAGTTTTGCTGGGGAAATCGCCAGACATTCTCTTCCACCTTTACCCCAAATCCGCCACCAGCAGCTCTTACTTTGGAGATAACAGCATTTTAGGTCACATGAAATCGCCCCACTTAGAACCAGGCAAGCCTGGAGAATTCACTGAGGTTGGTTGCTTTTGTCGCTGTTGACATCTCTGCAGAGAAATCCAATTTCAGTTGAGTTCCTGTAATCCCCTGAGCTGTGATAAATGCCCCTCACCTCAAGGGAGGCAGGTGACCATGTATGCAGGTCAGCCACTCAGATGTAATTTATATTCAGACTAATATGAAACACCCTTTCAAAAGAGGGGGTTTTGTTTTTCTGCTGTACTTAAGACATTCACCGGAAGACGGAGCCACGTTATATGGAGAAATTTCTAATAAATGATTGAAAGGATTTGGGCTGGTTGCCATTTAGAAGTTTTCTAGAGTTCTATATTTTATACAAACTGTGAGTAAAAAAGCACATGGCTAGGGAATGTTCTGTACATAATCAGATGCTAATATCCACATGTGATTCCCTGAATATGTACATGCCCACTTAGGATACATTCCCCTGTACATGTGGTCCCTTGAACATAGACATCCCCACTTAGGGTACATTCCACTGCACATGTGGTCCCTTGAACATAGACATCCCACTTAGGATACATTCCACTGCAGAGGCAAGGCTGATGATAACAGATCTTTGATGACAGATCTGGAATAGCAGCAATTTAACAATCTAGTCACCTAGTTACCGGGGGAAACAGAAGAGGCCCTGAATACTCTCCCTGCTTCCAGGAGAGGTCTCTGTTAACATGGAACACACACAGCTCTTAAGAAGCACCAGGCTACTTTGCTAATGGCAACTGTATAATACTAGAGAAAAATATGTTCGTCTCTTCAAAACCTATTTGCTGATTAGTTGTACAACAGGCAGGATGTGTCACACTGAGGTGACACGAATCCCAGCAACTGAAGACACCGGAACTATTTCCATCTGATGTCTTGTTGTCATCTTATCTGTTTCTTGAGGACACAGAAAGTACTCAGATTGCCTGGACAGCTCCTGGGAGAACGAGACTAAATTAGGTTGAGCAAAGAGCTGCTCTAAATTGTGTCTGAAAGTATGTAAAAATAACCTGATTATCACTTTACAGAGGCATAAAACTGCATTAGGGGTTGTTTTAAAAGATTTTTGAGTCTATCCTCTTGAGTAAGTTAGGAACTTACAACAAAAATTCACAGTGTACCTCTTATGCTGATAGATAAATCATTTTAGTCATAGAAAGGGACAAAGCCTTTTAAAATAATCTTACTTTGTGTTATCCGTTGGATATTTCCACACATGCTCAGCTGGAGTCACATGGGTTCTATATGTGTGAATGAATTGCAACACGTACTGTTGATGTACACTGTCTGGTCCAACTCCTAATCTGTTGGGAATAAGAGCCCACGAAAGGACCCTGCTGTCTACAACAAAGGCTTTGAAGCTTTCCCCTTTCAGCCCATATAAAACACTTTGATAGACCACAGCTGTGGTCTGACTATGAGTGGTGAACCAGTTACCTTAGAAGAATAACATCTGCTAAACAACAGACACTGAATGAGGCCATGTTGTCTTACAAGTTACAACCTTTTCCTGGGAAGGACAACTCCCTTTAAAGAGCAGTTTCTCCTGCCTGCAGATGAGATCACACAGGAAGAGAGCTATTGTGTTTCTGCCAAGTCACTGTGGGAACACTGAAGAAGTGCACACACGGTAGCCGGCACAGGCATGCTAGCCCATGCGTCGGCTCCTGAGATAAGCGGCCAGCTCCATTGCTCATAGACCTTATTATGCAGTATCATCCTTCTCCTCCTACTCTGGGCTTCTGCCATGTGTCTCGTGGCAATGGATGCAACACAGACGTTTGCTCAGTTTACAATGTTGCCAAGCACGGCAATAGCATGACTACCCTGAATACTCATCCAGGCTCCTTGGTTCGGATGGAAGATGAGCAGCTTGTTGGACCTTCGGAGGGTAAGATGGTGATGTTTCAGAGTCTCCCAGGCAAAAGCAAAGCTCCCGACCTGTTCCACAGACACAGTCTAGACTGTGGGGTCGCTTCTTGATACACAGGCACACTCACGCTGGGGGCATGGCCTTTTCCAACACCGAATGCTTTCAGGCAGGTTCCAAGTCTGGACAGAGGCACTTCCAAAGTTTGGCAAGAAGAAGGAGGCAAGATTGCTAAGTGGGGCTTTTACCAGTGTGCTGTCTCGTATGACCCGGTTGTCTGTGCAGGTGATCTTAGGTTGTGGATGGATCGTGCTTTTTCTTCTTGCCTCGACAGGACTTGCAGACACAACAGATTATACAAGGAGAGGCTAGAAGCAGCAAGGGTGAAGTCACCAAGGCAATGACACCTAAGCCCACAAGAATCCCCACTACCTGGAAATTGAAGAGAAAGCCCTGTGTCAGCAGGTATGTCATCCGAGATGTGTACATGCCCCCAAGTGTAACAGCCTCTATGGTCTGGATATGGGTGGTGCCCTCCCCATCCCTATGTTGAAACCCTAATGCTTAGTGTAATGGTACCTGGAGAGGGGAGCCCTGGGTGACACTTGGGAGCCCAAGAGCTTGCCTCCATTCTCAGCTTCCTACCATAGGAGAACACGGTGAGAAAGCTGTCATCTATGAGCTGGGAAGAGTGCTCTGTGCCAACATGTCTGGCTTCAGAGTCATCTAAGAGACACGCCTCTTGGGTGGAGGGGCAAGGGAAGACTCGTGATGATGTCCCACGGGCATTGGACTGACCGAATAACAAAAATTAAAAAAGAAGAAAGACAGACCAATGCTATTCTCTCTCCCTGATTCCTGTTCTGCTGATATATGAGGAGTGCCGGCCTCAAGTTCCTACCACCATGAACTCTGCCATGCCCTCTTGGCCATGATGGGCTGTATCCCCTCAAACCATGAGCCAAGTTAAGCCCTTGCTTTTCTAAGTCCTGAGACAAGTAACCAATACAAGGACCCTTAGTAGAAACTGCCCACATGGATATCTGGTCCTCAGACTTTCAGTGTCCAGAACTAGGGAGACACATCTCGGGGGTTTCAGTCACCAGGCTAAGATAATCTGTTACGTGAGTGACTAAGATATTGTCTTGGGCATCTTTAGCAATGTTCTCACTGGACACAAACTACAAAGGACTAAATCGAGGGTGAGAGCAAACCAAATGTTAACTCAAGCTAAACCATAAATTCTAAACCCTGAGCTGTGGCTGTTGGCTCGTCCTCTGTTGGGGCTTCCTCAACAGTCTCACAGGGACATTAATACTTATCGTTAGGATGTGAGCATTGGTTTCTTCAAAGGGAGCATAGCCTTTGATAAACACAAAACACTATTAAAAAACAAACCACAATTCTCTTTGAACCTGCCACATAAACACACAATGACCTGCGGCCCTGCAGGAGTCCACAGTATTGGAGAACTCTGCTTTGATGGTTAATATGCTCTAACTGCTTGTAGGAAACTCCTCCCATGTTTTGCAAGAGCAAAGAACACGGGTATGTTCTTTGGCTGGTCATCCTAACATTCTGCTCTCTGGTGCTTCTGTCCCTCAACAATTGTGCTCTTGAATTAACTTTTGGCCACTGCTCCATTGTTTGCTCTCTCCTCCTACCAGAACCTCCCAAGAAGGCATGGGAAAACAAGGAAAGCCACCCCAAGACCAATATATCTCATGTCCCCTTAAGGTGGAGCATACCTGTGTTCGGTTCCACATTACCGATGCTCTCGAGTGGCCGAGCTTATTCCTGCATGGCCCTTTGTCATAGTGCCTGAGGAATATGTCATTCTGAAAAACAAAGAGAGGTGTTCCAATAATCACACAACATAGAGTTGAGAGGTGAGTGTCAAGTGTGCAGCTCACCTGATGCTGTGAGTAACTTCCTCTAGGAATCCTGACAGAGTCAACAGAACAAGGAATGATCTGCTCCACCATCCAGGGCAAGTAAGGGACAGTGAGCTCTGGCAGAGGTGTGCAATGGAATGTGAGAGCCATAAGCTAGGAGCAAGCCTGACAGGTGAGGGCAAAGGGGAAGCCAGTCACGAGGTAGGAAGAGAGTAATAGACTAAATGAGGAAGCAGGAACAAGATCGTGAATGATAGGAAAACTACTGAGGAGAAAGAAGACAGTGGTCTTGTCAAGAGAAATAACCCAGAGATGGACTTGTGGGTAAAGATGAACAAGTTTGGACGTGCTGAACTTGACATCAAAGCAACACACCCAGAGGCAGACCATTACTTACACGTGGTCTTTGAAGGAAGAGACCTGCTGAACATCAGTTTACATAAAATGGGGGGGGGAGGGAGCATCACAGAACTGATCAGCTTGTCTAGAAGAGATGTGAACAGAGAAGCAGATTTATTCAGAGAAGACACGAACAGGCGAGGAGTCTGGAAAGGACACTGAGGAATATTCAGAAAGGTAAGGTCAGAGGAGAGAGGAGAGATGGCAGCTGGCCAAGATGTCAAAACCAGTCAGAATACAGTCAGGATATGGTCACATGGTCACTTAAATGTCTTGTGCTAACTGAAGGAAGGCAGATGTCAACAGCAAGAGGCGGCTGGGTTCAATGGAAGCTTGGCTTGTGAGGATCAGGGAGAGGAAGAGGTCAGCTTGAGACAAAAAGACTGGCTCCCCTCTAAACGGCACACAACAGACAGAATGAAATGACAAAGGAGTAAAAGAGAAGAGAGAACTGAAGGAGACAAGCCCCTGAGGCACCAATATTTCAGCCTCTGACACCACATGGATGAGCGAACATGAAGCCAAGCGCAAACACAATGCCCAGCAAGCACACTCAGTCTCGGTTTGGTGGCTGTCTCAGACTTGGGCTTTAGAAAATACCCCCTTCTTGGTCTCAGGTTCTCAACCTTCCCACAAACACATCAATATCATGTGGCATAGAACACTGCCCTGCAGAGAGAATCTCTTGTGTGTTGTGTGGAAGCATCACCTGCCAGCTAAAAGCTGATGGCCTCTTAGCAAAAGGTAGCAGAAAAAAGGTGAGAGCTCCTGTAAAGAGACAGGAACTCTGGGAGTTAGTCAGGCACAGGGAGCTTTGCCCTGGACTCTGACGTATGAAGCTGAGGAGAGGTAACTAGCTATGTGGCAGACAGAATAGAATAAGTGGGTTATGGAAATTACCAGCTAGTTGGGGGAATGAGCCCAACCTTACTTATTACACATAAATAAAGCCTCTGAGTTGTTATTCAGGAATGGGGTGCAGGTGGAAAAGCCCAAGGTTACACTTGGCCCATGGAAAAGCATCTTTCCACAAGCCAATGACTTCATCTAAAACAGAGATAGAGAGTTCCCAAGACACGGTGACAGAAAAGCGTGCTTCAACATCTGAAGCCCACATATTCAGACATTTAACATCTGTCCCATTTCATCTTGAGGGCCCACACAACACAAGCATCTGAACAGAGTGTTCTCGGCCACACCATCCCCCAGATGTTCTTCAGCCAGAGGATGGAGATATGGTGCACACATTTAGTCCCTCATGTGCCTTCCTCCTAAAGAGAACTGTGTGGCCTCAGCTGTCTTGGGTAGAAATCTGGTTTATGATCCGGTGACAGCAAGGAGAAAACCCAAGGATCTCATTTTAATGTGTAAATTGTGTTAAATACACACACATCTAAGGGACTAGGTTGAGGCAAAGTTACTCAACTTGGAAACCATGGGTGAGCTGTTTAAATTCTTGCATCTAATGCAGTTCCTTAAAAAAAGATGAAGTCATTCTTCCCCACGATGCCCTTAACAGCCGACCTCACTTTTAGCTGAAGCACCAGTAGGCATTCCATTAACGCACACACAGCTTCATTCCTTCCTTCATTCCTGGAGCTGTGTAAGATACTATAGCACCAAACAAGCCACTAGCTGAATGAATCCCAACCGTATGGCAAAACCAAGAGCTGATGAAAAGACACCAGTGTAAGTGTTCCCGGTTAATTTTAGGTCACTTGACACACGCTAGAGTCATCAGAGGAGGGATCCTCAATTGAGAAAATGCCTGGATAGATTCTGGCTGTAGGTAAGCCTATGGGGCATATTCTTAATTAGTGATCGATCATGGGAGGGCCCAAGCCATAACGGTGCCACCACTGGGGCGGCAGTCCTGCATTCTATAAAAAAAAATCAGGCTGAGCAAGCCATTAAGCAGCACCCCTCCATGGTGTCTGCATCAGCTCCTGGCCCCCCGATCCCTGTCCCACTTAAATCCCTGCCCTAACTTCATCTGATGATGAACTATGATGTGGAAGAGTAAGCTGAATAAACCCTTCCCTCCCTCCCCGAGTGTCTATGGTGTTTCAGCACAGCAACAGAAGCCCTACCTAACACGAGTATGACTGAAGTTTTTACACCAATATGGACATACATTATGGCTTCAGACAGTAGTTGTAAACAGTTTGTGCGACCTCAAACTTTAAAAGATTGAGACTGGAGGATGCCCTTGTCACCCACCCTCCTACAGCTGAGATCACTGTTCATCTTGGTACAGGACCAGATGAAAACGAGGCAGAATTTGGGAAGACATACTCTTGGGTGGGGAGGGAGACTGAACAACAGACAGGTCCCGGGATTTAATAAGGGGCAAGGCAATGGTGCTTCCCTGTCACACCAGCACACAGGACCCAGGGGGCAGGTGACACCAGCCATCTCAACAGCCTTTCTGATTGCAGTAGCTAGAATGTTCCTTGGACATGCACAAGGCTGAATTTCCAGTGACTGTCTGCATGTATAACTGTGTGAAAGACCTCGATGTGGGGGAGGTTATCCTTTGTGATCGACATGGCTCCCATCTCATTTCATGGTTCTATATGGAGAGGAAATTCTCCCTGGCTGTGGTCTGTGGGAATGAGAACCACGAGAGGGTCAGACAGACGTGACGAGTGAAGAGATAGCAACCCTATCTCTTGAAGACAGAGAGGAGCAAAGGCATGGATTCCCATCTAGCATCTCCAGACAGCATTCCAGCCCTGTCAGGATCATGATCCAGTGAGATATATTTCAAGCTTCTAAGGTACAGACATAGAAACGAATTCTTTGCTGTTTTAAGCCAGGAAGTTTGTGACCATTTGTTACTACCACAACAGTATAAAGCAACCCCTCAGACAGCCATTTACACAACAGAGATCATTTCCTCTAGAGTATAGAAATGTCCTGAAAACATGTCAGACAAAAATATGTCTGAAGCTAAAGTGGCCCATCTAAGGCAACATACAGAGGTTTCATGGTGTCCAAACTAGCAACGGGCTGGGCTGTGACTCAGCAGCAGGCACACTGATGGGGTCCAAGGCCACGAAACAAAAGAAAACCAAGGGGAGGAGGAAGTGCTGAGAGGTCAACAAAAGGGGGAAGGAAGGAGGAGGACAGGGAGGTCAGGAAGGACAAATCGGGCTTAGGGAACCTCACTAAGAAAAACAAAATTTGTTTTTCAGGGTGATAAGAGGCCCCATTGCTAAAGGGAAGGACTATGGGGCTCAGGCAGTGGCACAGACACAGCAAAGGCAATGGCAAGCCCCTTCCATGGAGAACTCACGTCCAGGTTCTGCAGGCAGTACCAACAAAATGTGTGCTTGCAATTCTTGCACATCATCTGGGCACAGCCTTCGTTGCGCTCAATGTAAATGCGGCAAACCGGGCACTGCTTGATAGGGGCGTCCGCATCCGTCCTAAAGAGGGCCCTAGGACAAGACAGATGAGACAGATGTTCAGTCAGGGTCACCTGTGCGATGGCCAGGGCTGTTCGGTGGCTAGCTAATATATTTCTCCGTTTGCCATCTTTAATTCACTTTCAAAGAAAGGAGTGGGAGGTGTGGATTACTAGTTGTTCAGAAAACCCAATAAGAAACAATTTATGTATTTTGGCTCTTAATGAATTATGTAATTACACTTTCTACAGCTGGTTGCTTTTAGTGCTTTGCCAAATTAATACTTCACCCCTAATCACACAGTCTCTGAATAAGAAGCTCATAGAGGGAGCTAGATTGTGAGAAAACATGACTCAGGATCCAAACGGGATGCAGTCTAGGGAAAGACCCGATCCCTTAGTAAGGGTAAGGGCTGGGATTCAGTTAGAGACACTCAAAGAGATGCCAACAATGATTGAAAAGACCTCCTTCAAGCTGATGAAGAGGCCCGTGTGTGACCACAGCAGAAAGGGACACAGAGCTAAGTGGTTCAAGTCAGGGTAGGAGGGAATTACCCTACTATATATGCCAATGATTGGGTATCAAAATCACCACCCAGCACACAGAGGCATCACTGCTACAAAATGTGGGCCAGTCTAGGTCAGATGAGGTGCTGGGAATATCCTTACATAGCAGAGACACCATTTCGGATTTACTATTCTCCTCTGGGCTGTCGAGATGGCTCAGCGGGTAAAGGTGCTTGCTGCCAAGCCTGGCAACCTGAGTTCAATCCCTGGGACCCACGTGGAGAAAGGAAAATGAAACAAAACAAAAACAACAAAAAACTCTCACAAATTGTCCTCTGGGCTCTACATACGAATCATGACACAGGTGCACACGCATGCACACACACAGAGTCAATGTAATAACTATAATGCTCCTTTTCCAGTGGGGACTCAGACTCATATGAGGAGGCCACTTGGACGCCAAGAACAGTATCAGAACTCAGATCACCCTTTTCTCTGAGTCCCTTAAACTTGCCCAGGGGACCACCACGGAAGGTCCTGCCTTAAATCTGATAGGAATGGCACACGGTAGTGCATGGATCAGAGTTCTCTTTCTCCTGCGCTCCATCTGATATCCAGGCACAGCACCATAGCCAGGCAGCATGACTGTTCCTGAAGACTAGTTCTGCATGCTCTGAGGGCACCGGGTGAGTGAGCCAACTGGCGGGGGAACACTGATTGTTTTGTTCTTGCTTGTGCACAACAGCCATAGCCTCAAGCAAAGCATGGGATCCAAGGAAGGTTTCTCACTGTGCTCCTGGCTGCCACCATAAAAACCTTCCACACAAAACAGCACCCAGCAGTTGAGTTGCTTCTCCACCCATAGCAAGATCTCAGCCCTGGCACCAAGTTCTCACAGCATAAAGCGTTAGGAAAGAATCTCCCTGTGTTTTCTAAGTGTTTAGGAAGATGGGGTATATGTCTGGGCACTCTGTGGGATGGGCACACTCTATGAACAGGCCATTTAATGGGGGTAAGATCACAGCCGTCTTACTTTGTAAACAGGAAGAATGGGCTACACCAGTGTAGGTTGTATATGACTTCTTAGCAAAAAAAAATTATACACACACACACACACACACACACACACACACACACACACACGCCAAGATGTTCTGCTGAGAACTACAGAGCTTGGTGCCTCTCTACCTAAAGGGAATGGACTGAACATGATCTGGAAGGTGCCCTTAGGATAAAAAGCTAAAATCCCTTTTAGACGTCTTGTTCTGGTTAGTGTCTGTGGCCACCTTACTCATTCTTCTCAGGGTATTTATACAGTGAATGTCTAAAAGCCATCTAATTCCTTCTCAAAGCAGAATATGCTGAGTTTGAAAAGAACACTGGGAACAGCCCCAGAGACACGTCCTCCCTTACCCATGCTCCGGCATCGCCGACTTGCTGTCTCTACAGGAGGAATCCCCATGCCAAGCGTCCTTACAACATGAGCAGAATTTCAGGTGGCAAGAAGGGCACTCCACCGACACAGGCTGTCCTGGGTCTCCGGCTGCAATATGGCACACGGTCTGGCAGTCTGCGACAGGACACCATGTTCGTAGAGGGTCCATGTGAACCTCTGAAACATAAAGGAGGAAACTGTGATGGGCTTTCTCCAATGCAAGCATTAGGTCATCCCTGCCACATTCTCAAGGTAGGAACCAAGAGAGCAGGTCACCACCGCCTTAATAATAGGTAAGCGATGGTCTTTAATCAAAGACTATAACTTGCCTTCGAGCACTCAAAATGGGCAACAATCTTACTTCTTCAGTGATAAACTAGGTAATATCTTGGGAGAAAGGTCCACGTGAAGAGGGTCAAAGCAAGAGAACAAAGGTGTTCTACACATGAGAACATGTGCTCTGGGCTTGGAGACACAGTTCATACTGCAGGGAAGTTTAAAACAAGGATTCACATAGTGTGGATCAAATCCAACCACTACACCCAGGTCTCTTACAGATGCAAATGAAAGATGTTTTTGAATGAAAGAAAAAGTGTTTTGGTACTTTGGGTTGGAAAGTTCAGAGGATGCTTAAGTGGTTCTTCTATCTAGTCTCCGATATTCTTCCCAGCAAGGGCCCCAGAGCCTTAGAGCACACTTTCTGGTCTTCCAACAGGCTAATTACTAATTTGGTTAGAATTACTAAAGACAAACTTTGAGGCCACTACGTTTTTTTTGGGAACCATCTAACGCTGAACACAACACATTAGTCTTACTCTCATGGTTGTTTATAACCATGCATTTTTAATAATCATATTTAAGCCCTTTTTGCTGGAGTCACGAACAAGCTGCAAAACTACAAGTGGTTTTGATCTGTTTCTAAAGTTTACTAAATGGTGCACATGTAAAAGTTAGCCCACACAAGAAATCAGTCAGACTTTATAAAAACAGAAGACAGACCCAGAGCTGAAGGTGACTGAAGCTGGCTGGTGGTGGTGGTGGTGGAGTCCCACCTCTTTAAAAAGCAACAGTTGAACACAGCATGTTTCTTCCTTTGAAATGATATGGTCAAGATGAGCATCACTCTCCGAAACACACTAAATACAGCAGCCTCCCCACAGCCTAAAGCCAAATTGCTCAGTTTCCCTCAACCCCTGCCCCTTGACATTATATTCTTTGAAAGGAAACCTACAAATATATACTTTTTATTGTGGTGTTTTTCAAGTAAGGGATTGAAAACTCATCTTAATGAGTTGTAAGTGTGTGTTTGCATGTGGGAGCTCCTGCAATCCTCCAGGTAGATGCCAAGATCCTTAAATGTTCAAGTTTTGACATAAAATGATGCAGTATCTGCATGCCTTCCCATCATCCCCAGCTTCCTTAAAGCACAGACTACAATGCCCTGTGGATAATTGTTATGTTATTTAGGGAACAATGAAAGCTGAGTATCAGTACAGAAGCAATTTTAAAAAAAAATACATTTCTAATGTAAGGTTGTCTAATCTATGGATGCAGGAACCACAGGGCTGGTTGCAAAATGTTTTTTTTTATTTTTTTTCCTGTGGTTTTTCGAGACAGCGTTTCTCTGCATAGCCCTGGCTGTCCTGGAATTCACTCTGTAGACCAGGCTGGCCCCAAACTCAGAAATCTGCCTGCCTCTGCCTCCCAAGTGCTGGGATGAAAGGCTTGCGCCACCACTGCCGCCCGGCGTGAAATGTATTTCTTATTCTGGGTTACTGATAACTGGGAAAACACAGTAATTTCCACTGGGCTGGGCTCTGTAATCATGTAAAGGATTTACAAATGTGTGAAACTGGAACTGTATTTTGAGAGACTCAATATTCTTAAAGAAATTCTACGAGAATTCCCTCCCTTGGCTCCTTCTAACCCAAAGCGCCCCACCTCTCCTCTAATCCTCAGCTCTGGACCTTACTCCTTGTGTCACCTGTGAGGAACAGGGCTATGAACACCAGTGTGCAAGCCCGCGTGCACCATAGTTGAGCCTGCCTCTGGTAACCCAGGATAAGAAATATGTTTTTAGAGTATGTAGGCTCTGCACCCATAGATTCAGCCCATCCAGCATCCTGCAGTGAGTGAGTTCTGCTGCTCAGACTCTCAAGGATTTCATGTGTACAGTGGTGTCTGCTCCCTCCCCACATCAGCCCCTTCTCTTCAAACTTAAATCCACAAGCAAGATGGTTCATCAGGCAAGGGCACTTGCTATGTGCAGCACTGGTCTGGTGACTTGATGGTGATCCCTAGGACCCACAGACAGGTGGAAGCAGAGACCAACTCCATAGATTCTTTTCTTCTGACTTTCATACATGCGTTGACATGCAAGATTCTCCCCTCATATCATGCACACACAGCGCAATAAAAATAAGTGAATTTAAAAGACATGCAAATAAGAGGAGACTGGTTCAGTTCAGTGGGAAAAGGAGTGGCTAGGAGGACATTGCGGAACATGTGATCAAAGTATATTATTATATAAGTGCATATTATATAAATGTATGAATGTTGTGAATGGATAAGTATTTGCTAAGTTCATATACCTAGAACATAAGAATTTAGACAAAAAGCAGTATCCCCAAATAATGACTTTGAAACTTTATGATGAGCATGACACGGTGTGCATTAGCTAATTATTAATTAATTAATTAATTAACGTGACATGCTTCATCGCAGAAGGCAAAGTCACAGACTCAACTGCAATCTGCTTCTGCAAAGGAGATCTGTGTGGCTGAGGAGCAGCACCCATGGCTAATTGCCTTAAGACACTGCCCTTTCATACAACTGTGCAAAGCAAGGCTATTTCGGACTTCTCTACTTCTGCATTCTGAAGATGATTAGGAAATCGAAACAGCCTACAACATGAAAAAGTGCCAGGGCATCGAAGAAATAGATCTGACCCAGATGACCGTTTGCAGCTTTCAAAAGATGAATCCAATCAAGCTCAGCATTGGGGAATGGAGTGGAAGGGGAAGAGAGAAAAAAAACAAAACAAAACTGAATCTCCAACCCTTGTTTTTCCTACATGACAACCAGTGACATTTGACACTTGCCATATGCAATTTATTTTTATTCTGTTGCATACTTTCTTAACCAACCAGAGTGGCTCGCCTGTCACTGTTTGCCATTGCCAGTCTACCCCAAAAGAGAAACCACAGGAATTTTTATGATTGTGGGAAACACCACACCTCCAATTTAATTTAATTATCAGCTGATATATATCAAGCTGTATTAACTTCTATGACCTGATGCATTTTTAATTATGCTGAAGTTAATGTGCCTTCGGTATCTCAAAGTAGAGGAGTCTGCCGCAGACAGTCAAGATGCCATTAAACTAAAGGATTCAGAATTAACATCTGCAACAGTCAATATAATCCACATAGACAGAGTAGCCACCACCAAACAGACTGCTCACAAGAGACTTGGAAAGACTCGAAGATTTTCAAATTTGGAATAACATCGAAAGTTCTAACACTGTTACAAGACCCCCAAAATGTTGTGTAACTCATGCTTGGTAAGTTTAACATAAGCCCCTAAGTTATACCTGACTATCCAAAAGAAATCATAGTCTTAAAAAAATTTTAGTTGCTACTACCTCCATGGGATCCCTTTCTCTTTAATACGGCCATGTTGGACATCCTACCTAGGCGAGTCATATCTCCTGGAGGATGTTTAGAGAAAGGAGGAGACTAAAGGAGATGGGTAAGGTGTGTTGTGTGGAATTTGCAGACTGTTTCTATACAACACTCTAGAACCTAGGAAACTAAGAATGGAACCTCCCAGAAAAAGATGTGGAGTAAGATGAAGAAAAAACGGGTGGTGCTGTGGTGCTTGAGTGGCTGTTGGGGTACAGGATACATTAATCTGAGGAGAGAGTGTGCTGCCAAGAAGAGCTGTGAAGGATATGGCAGACCATCCTTGTCCAAGAGATGGACTGATGCTTGAGAAAATGTCTGGAACTGTAAAATATTATACAACTTAAGCTTTTTATAAGTGAGACACTTATAATAAATCTATGTGATCTTAGATTAACTTCTGTTTCCTCTTTTATGAGACAAAAATCAAATCTATTGTCAATGCAAGAGATCTATAGTGGGGCAGCTATCTAGAATTTGTAAGTAGAGAAAAATCTATGTATAAATAAAACTATTTGATCAACTTATCATGGATGAACGCAGAGAGAAGCTATCTACAGAGCCACCCTGGCTGCAAAGCCCGCCTAACCTTTTGTAATTAGACTGCACTTCCGCACAGTGTGAAGGTGTCAGCCAATCATAAGGAAAGAGGAATACAGGGGGACTCAAAAAGTCCCACTAAGCCAAGTGCCACCTGGGGAAAGAGTATAATCTGTTGATTATTCTCCGTGCACACCTCCTTTAAAAGGTGCAAGAACCCCACTTGGATGCAAAGACCTATATGGCCAGCTAACTAAAGAGTATATTCTGTTTCCTTTAACAATGTGACAATCATTACACCCGTGGCAATATGAAGATGCTCCCTAAAGAGTGTTATGATGATGTCATTTCGGGAAAGAGGGACATGAGAGGAACAAAGTGCAATGTAAAGGTGATCAGGGTTTTTATTATCAATAACAATATGACAGAGGGAACAGGCACAGGACATGGCTTATAGATACTAATATCAACCGTGTCATGCTCTGGCTCTTGGTCATTGTGTTTAAAATCAACCAAAACTACACATTCATCAGTGAGAACCAATCCACAGAGTGTTTTAACTTTGGACGCCATTACCACTTGTCTAATATTGAGTTATTATATCCCCTATATGTAAACAATAAGAGCCTGCTGCTGGGAGATGGGTAGTGCAGTAGTTAGAGAGGATGGCGATAGAGAGAGGAAATGCTATTATGTATGCCACAAGAAAAAAAATCAGTTTGATATACCAGCCTTATGAGTTTAGTTGGGTGATCCACACATGACAGAGGAACAAAAGAGCCCAGAGTTCATAGACCATATGACCAAGGCAGGTTTTAGCTGAAGGAAGTGAATAGCATCCCCCTGCCTCAAGCTTCCCTTCCACATCCCTCTTCATATGCCCAGTGGTTTTCTTTCTTGTTTCCCTAAACAACATCACCTTTCAGGATACGTGGAAAAAGTAAAGGAGATAATGATGACGTCCCTAGCAAGGGCTGAGCACAGCAGACACGTTTATTCCCTCCACACTTGAGGCAAGATGGCAGCTTCACATCAAGACACTGATCCTCAGATGTTTTATGCTTCTTTCTGACTGGGGCTGGTAATATACTCGGCGAGACTATACCAGGCCTACGCGGGATGCCTCAGATACTAAAAAGATAGTTTTCGGTTCAAGACTGTTTTAAGGGTGGGAATAGGCGAATGGCGTCCTCAAAAAGACAGAGACAAAAGAAAGAAAAAAAAGCCACACTCCCTGCAGATAGATGGGCTCCGTAAGGAGAAAGGCTGAAAAATCGCTCCATGGCCAAAGTCAGAAAGACAGGTCAGCCCAGTGCCCTTAAATTCTATTAGAATAATACATATCCGAATTCATGGGTATCACCATGACTACAAAAGCAGTGTCGGAAGGTGGGGCAGCGAATACTTTATCATGAGGACCAATAGCAATGCTTCGGCTGGTTAATGTTTGAAAGCGATCTTCAGAAATGAGAAAAACAATGATAAAAAGCCTATTTTGAGAGTTATTTTCCTTTGTGTTACTATTTTGAAACCTTCTCACTTTCACAATACCTTTCTGGACTCAGTCCAAATTAAAAGTACAAAATAATGAACATAATGAAAATTCATTTCCTGCTAGTCTGCATTTTTTTTTTTTTTTTTGGTTTGCTTTTCCGCCCCAAGCTGTGGCTAGGACAGTTGAAATTGCATGTGGCAATTATTGTTTACACTCCTTGGAGTCCCCTTGTGGTTCTGTCGACAGCCGACAGTTGCCTTAATCTTTCATGAAGCTCGTGTAAAGATGGTCTGTGCAAAAGCCACATTCACCACCGGGATAAACAGGAGATTGCATACCTCGTTCAAACTTTAGCCGCTGATAAAGCTGAAATTCATCCACGGGCACCAAACAGGCAATCTGAAATCAGAGACAGTGAGAGATGAGACTCTGGTCAGCGGAGGGTCCCTCGTCGCCAGCCCTTTCTGGCAGCTTTCTCCGACTTGGCCTCTACATCCTCTCTCCAAGTTGTCTGGAAGCCATTATCTCTACTTGATCATGCAGCAACACATGTAGCAATCTGCAAACCGGACCCATTCCCCTTCCCATGACTAGGAGCCCCTGCCCGGGCCATGAGTGACGAAGCTCCCCATTGCCTCCATTCTACTGCACGAAGCTACTGACCACAGTTTGATATCTGGGTCTCTCCCATTATTTGTGTCAGGTATGGGAAGAAGTTTTTTCTTTCTCTATGCTCATGGAAAAAAGAAACTTTCAAAAGACTACTTTGGACCCCAGCTCAAGCGGGCTGTGCCTCAGCAATTATTCCAACTCTGTACGTAGAGATGGCATGCTCTGTGTGATATCAACTTTGACACTAAACTCACTTCACTCACACCACACTGACACATGATACAGTAGGCAACGAGAGTCTGTCTTATGACATTCCTTGTGACTAGAATCCCGTTTCCTCTTCAGACAGCAGAAAGAACCAAAGGGTTCCTGGCAAACAACAAGGACTCATGCTAACAAAGACACTTCCCATTAAACATCTTACCATCTCAAAGTCAGAGGGGGAAAAGCTAAGTGCTCTTATAAACTGGAATTCTAAAACTGCTAGTGCCATTGATAGTGATATATAACTATATTGATGTTACCCACTTACAAATGAGAGACGAAATGACTGGAGATCAGCCTCCCAGAAATTCAAGGAGTTAATGGGGGCCCCTCCTCTTACCCTTGATAATTCCAGCATGAAAATATTAAGCCACTATATACATACATTATTATATACATTATGCATTATGTAGTATATATGTGTATATAATATGAACTATAGACACAATTTTGTTGCAAAATACATTTAAATAAAAACATTTTTGCAATTGGCAAAACAAAGCCTGCTGTGAGAAAACCATAGTGAGCTGATGTTGTAATTAAAATTGCATTTAATAAATAACAATGAATATTTTTTTGAGACAGGGTTTCACTATGTAGCCCTGGCTATCCTAGAACTCCCTCTCTCTGTAGGCCAGGCTGAGAGATTCACCTGCCTCTGCCTTCCAAGGCATCCACAACTACTGTCCAACATATAATACATTTTTGTTTGTTTGTTTGTTTGTTTGTTTTTATTTTTCAAGACAGGGTTTCTCTGTGTAGCCCTGGCTGTCCTGGAACTCACTCTGTAGACCAGGCTGGTCTCGAACTCAGAAATCCACCTGCCTCTGCCTCCCAAGTGCTGGGATTAAAGGTGTGTGCCACCACTGCCCGGCCATATAATACATTTTAAAAGTACATTCAAAATTGAATTATACACCTCAAAAGCAGACTCAATATGTTTATTTCACAAATCAGTCAGACTAAGTTAACAAAAAATGAATTAAAGATCACAAAATAAGCAAATTTAGTCTCCCTCATACCAAACTAAGTTTGGTGAAATCAATCCATTCTGAAGAACATTCCCCTTCAAACTTTCTTTTACCAAATTGAAAATAAAAAATGTGTTTTCATCTGGTACCTTAAGTAAAAGCCCCTTAGCGATCCTTGTGAGAAAAATTAGGACCAATTTTATACTATATGTATTTTGCTACAGTCCTGTTAAAAGTATGATTGGACATGAGCAACATGGAGAACTAAATTTTTTTCATCTACCATAGTACTACCTCCCCCACCCAAAAAAACCTCTCCTGAAGCTCAAAGGCATCAGAGTAAGATTCAGAGTTGGAGAGAGCAGGCCCAAACAACAGGTATTAGGAAACAGAGCTCACTGCTTGACTTTGTCAGCGATGGTTTTATGTGGAGGGCAGATGATCTAATGCCCCTTCACCTTTGGGTGAAGGTGGTATTCTGTGACCTGATTTTCAGTCTCCTCTTCTCTAATGCTACTGAGATCAAAGATTCTATGTAACAGCCATGAGGCCAACTCACCCTGATCTAAAATATTTTGTAGACCAATATACACCTTTTTCAAATCCATCAAAGGCAGCTCCTAATAATGCTGTTTTTTTTTTCCAGTGAGGAACAGTTCATATAATAGCTAAGCCACATAATGTTTATAGAAGACAAGCAAATGGGAGACCAAATGTTTTAGAAACAGATCATATGTTAATGAGAAAAGGGACAGAAAGTGTGACACAGTAAGAGGTACTGTCAACAGGGTTGGAAGTTTACTTTAAATTAGATTTCATCAGAGTAACACTTTATGGCCAACAGGAAAGGCAAAAGTCTCTAGTATGTGTGTGTGTGTGTGTGTGTGTGTGTGTGTGTGTGTGTGTATGTGTGTGTGTGTGTACACACGTGCGTGCATGCACATACACGTGTAGGTCAGAGAGTGCAGGCAAGGTTAAGGGCATTATCTCAGCAGGTTTTGTGTGAGGAGTTTTACCTGAGTTTAAAGCACAGAATCATGAGTTCTAGGGACTGTGAAGTGGCTACTGTGGATTATCCTGAGATGCTGTGGGACCAAAGGCTAGTGAGGCCACTTGAGAAGTCTGTATCTAGCTGTCCTGTAGGGAGCTAGATACTGTATAAAGCAGATATTTGGACTGACCAAATTGAGGAACTTGGGCAGGAGGAGAGTTGGAAAGTATGTCAAGGGTGAGCGATGTGGCTTCTGCCATGAGAAAGCCCAGCTTGTCCTCTGTGTGCATGCTAAGGTGAAAGAAAGCGTGCCTGCACATGTGGGAGCTACACACACGCAGACTGGGCATCTCTAACAGCCGAGAAGAAACGGGAAGTGGAACACTGCTTTCTTTATCACTATTTGCTATGACCATATTATGGAAACAAGCACCCCACCCACATTAACCATAACCTTGTAAAAAAAAAAAGTTACAAAAGGAAGGAAAGGAGGAGAGGGAACAGGAGGGAAGAGTGGAACCCGCTCATCACAAATATCTACGCTGAAAGTAAGAAAGTATAGAAACCCCATAAGAAATGTGGATCATGTAGCATATATTCTTCTCAATGAGTACATTAAAATGTCGTAGTTTAAAAAATCTAAGTTAAGGACAGACAGGCCTCAGAGCATGCCACCTATTGGTTTGTAAAGTCAGGCCAATAGGAAAGAGAAGCCAAGATTTTATACAGGTCTAGCCCTTTAAATCAGTAGAAAGAAAGGAAGAAAAAAAGAAAGAAAGAAAGAAAGAAAGAAAGAAAGAAAGAAAGAAAGAAAGAAAGAAAGAAAGAAAGAAAGAAAGAAGGCACAGAGACAGACAGGGACAGAGAAAGAAAGGAAAGAAGAAAGAAAGGAAGGAAGGAAGAAAGGAAGAAAGAGTGAGCCAGGTTGACCAGTAGACTACAGAGATGGGTGTAATTGGCAGTCAATGGCTCATTATGACCTGACGAGCAAGGTCAGGGCCACTTCAGAGGCACCGTGACTAGCAAAAATGGAAACAGGAAAAACCACTTGTTATACCAAGTATAATCACAATGACACAGAATCTAGCGATGTCTTCTGCCCCAACCCAAAAGAGAGCGGGTGCCTCCTTCTAACAGAGCAGGAAGGGCGACCACCACTCATCTGAATGCAACAAACACCTGAATGCTAGAGGCCAAGTCCTGAATGGAAAACGCCACAGGGCATCAAAGCAGGACCAAGATCACTTCTCAGTTTACTCCACCGCCAGCCTCTGGGTGAAACACTCCCGAGTGCAGCTGAGACGACTCAACTAAAGGGCCACTTAGCCTTCCTAGGCGGCTTTTTAAACATCGCAGAGATTTTATCTTCTACTTACATGGGGCTTTAAATACATCTAAAAATTAGGTTTTTAAATGTGTTCAAAAATAAATTTCAGCTGGGAATCTCAAAAATATCTCTTCACTCTGGTTTGGCAGAGTCCTCTGTCCCCCTCCTACCTCTAGAATTTAGCTTTTCTCCAGCCAGCACACATGACAATGGATGGATATTAGAGACTCGGTCAGTCCCTTCCTGTTTATACTCGGACCTCCCAGTCATGGGAGGAGTGTCCCTAGCTTGGCCTGGGCATCTCCACTTTCCCTGCTCCTGCTTCCCACCACGGTAATGGGAGGGATCAGTGTTAAAGGAGAGATGGGGAGGGCAGCCTTGAAGAATGCCCGCTTCCCACAGCGCCAGCAGCCTCTCCCAAAGCTACCTTAAAGAAACACGTCGTCTAGGGGAAAACTATTTATTTTGCATGTGTAACCTCGAAGTCCTTAGCCTTCTCCTTCTCCTCCCCTAGGCCTCTGGGCTCTACACTCCAAATCCCTACCTACAGAAATCCTGGGCCCTTGTTCCTGGCAAGGCCAACTGTTCCCACCCTTCCTCTGGTGCACACTGTGTGGCATTGGAAGGAAAAGCCAGGCTGGTTGTTTTAGGGCCCCAGGACTTGGAAGGAAGCCCCTTGTGTGAGAGGCGGCTATGAGGCACATGCCTGCCTGCTCCTGCCAGCTGCCAGTTGGAAGCTCAGTTGCCTTGGCCACACAGTGACAGGTACTGTTCAAGTGGTTCTATGTGCTTGCCACTGGAATGTCGCACAGCGCAGACAGCTTAGGCTCTCCGGGAGGAGGCATGCCACTTCTCCAATGCTGCGGGGAACTGCTGAGATTAAACATCACCTTTCAACATAGAACTTTACTTAAAGTAATGCTGACAGAAATAACAATCCGTGTCCTGTGTTTATAATTCCATGTTGGACAAGGTTCCTGGTTCCGATACATGGGAAAACCCTGCAGAGAAATAGTTGAAAGTACCAGATGACGCAATGGAGGAAAACTTGACTTTCCCCAGGCTCCCAGAAAGGTCACCTCTAAGCCACAAGCCACTGTCCATCACGGGCCTTCTGGGACACTGAAAGGGAAGCTGCCTTCTTCTCCCACCTCCGGTACAAGTTAAACAGGGCTGGAACTGGGCATTAAATGCTTTACTGGCGAGGCTATTCTTGACAGACAAACATGAAGAGGCAGAGCCACAGCTGAGCCAATTTGGAGGATTCAGGGAGACAGACAGAGGGAGCAGAGCCAAGTGGGCAAGCTGGATCTACACAGGAAAGCATGCACACAAAAAGATTAGCCAGCTGTAGCCAGAACCATTCCTAACAAGTACGGCTATGTGTTACCTGTAATGATCAAACATTTCTCTCAAGTGAAATGGAGAAAAGGATCGTGGCGGTGGGATCCAGTCAGGTGGCATAGGAAGGAGCCCCACTGTGAAATAGTCAGGACTGCAGAAGCTATGGACCATCCAGTAGCTAGCACAAGGATTCTATATGAGGAAATCTGGGTACCAGGAAGATACCCAGCCTGTCTGTGTGTAGTATTTTCACTTTTAAAGGAAGAGTTCCAAATAAACAGCCATAGCTACTTTAAATCTTCTGTTCAGTTTCATCAGAATGAAAACACTCGCCCCTCCCCACCCCCATTACAAGGTTTTACCACTGGAGATAGAAGTTGTAGCAGGTTGCTTAAGAACTTGACTCCTGCATCTGAATGCTCATCTCTAGCTGGGCTCTCTGTAAAGCCAGGGAGAATAGAAAGGGCCTCTGAGTACCCTGGAGAGTCTTATTATTCATTAACAAGGAAAGGGTTTGGCGAATTTTAAATCTGCTCAGTTTGGAATAGTTTCATTTTGCTTTCTCAAATCCACTATGAGATCATATATATATACAATTTTTGAGAAATATTATGGGCTTGTTTGCTTTTACTATAGCCTTAAAGTAAAATTGCTTTTGGAAGAATAGCTAGATACAGCCAGAAGCAACCAGAAAGGAAGTGAGAATGTGTGTCCCTGGGGAAGACTGTGTATCAGGCAACTGAGAAATGGGCATGCAAGGACAACAGAAAACCTAACGTCTGTTCTAAACACGTTAGCCCTCACCGTCAGCATCCAAAAGACATCAGTGAATAGTCTGGGACATGTGAGGTCTGGGACAATACTGTGCAACTAGGCTTTCCACACTGAGAGAGATGCTCTGCTGTGGACTGTCAATCAGGTAGCCATTAAACATGAATGGCTATGAACACTTCAAAGCAATGATTAAGTAGCGGATCAGAAGAATTAAGTTTCTTTTATAAGCTTTTAATTAATCTACAGTTAAATAGTTAAATATCTACACCAGACTGGCAACTGCCAGCCTGTGTCTAGATTCATAAACTTTATTTTAAAACCTTAACCAAACTGATCATTTGTGTTCATTTTTTTTCATATAGGAATTAAGTAAGATTTCACTCAGACCCAGCGTTTACAGCCTACTTTACATCTCTCGCACTTCACTTGTATGATTATCTGCCTTGTTATATGTTTATGCCCTCTCTGCTGGGTCAGAAGCTCCCCAGAGTGCTGCTCAGCTGCCTGGGCCTTCACTCAGTACCATGCACAGGGTGGTACTCGTACCTCGTGCTTCTCTATTTATACTTGGACTAGTCAGACGTCAGAGGAAAAAAGTTAGAGAGGACAATGCCAAGCCCAATGCTCTCACATACTGGGGCCTCGTTTTAAGAACAATTCTGTTGGGCTAGAGCCACGGCTCGGCAGTTAAGGGCAGTGGCTGCACTTCTGGAGGTCCTAAGTTCAGTTCCCAGCAACCACACGGTGGCTCACGATCATCTGTAATGGGATCTGATGCCCTGCTCTGTCTGATACCTTCTTTGGTCAGGCAGGCATACATGTAAATAGAGCATCATATACATAAATAAATAAACCTTAAAAAAAAAAAAAAACAGCTTCCATTACACAGCACTCAGTGTCCAGAGCCCCAGGTGGCTCGTTTCCCATGCCTCTGTCTCTTCCTTCCATTATGCACTGCAAAGCACTGAGGTCAGCAGTGGTCCTTGGGGGCGATGGGGGTGTGTGTGTGAACATCTTCAGTATCATCCTTTTAGCAAAATTTAGACTTCATCATTTTCTTAAAATGAGACAATTCTACACCAACCTTACTTATAGCCAGCATGTTTCATAAACTGCACACAGGACAGACTGAGTCAGGGTAGGAGTAGCTAGAGCACTTTCTCTCTGCTTTTCTAACAAAGCAAAGGGTATTTGAAAGAAAGAAAGGAAGAAAGAAAGAAAGAAAGAAAGAAAGAAAGAAAGAAAGAAAGAGAGAGAAAGTGAGAAAGAAAGGAAGGAAGGAAGAAAGGAAGAAAGGAAAGGAGGAAGAAGGCACATGTATACAGAAAGATGTATACATACACACGCACACACAGGTATCTGTTGTATATACATGTATATCCACGCACACATAGGTATCTGCTGTATATACATGTATACCCACGCACACACAGGTATCTGCTGTATATACATGTATACCCATGCACACACAGGTATCTGCTGTATATACATGTATACCCACACACACACAGGTATCTGCTGTATATACATGTATATCCACGCACACCCCATATCTGCTGTATATACATGTATATCTACACACACCCCATATCTGCTGTATATACATGTATACCCATGCACACACACCCCATATCTGCTGTATATACATGTATACCCACGCACACACAGGTATCTGCTGTATATACATGTATATCCACGCACACCCCATATCTGCTGTATATACATGTATATCCACACACACCCCATATCTGCTGTATATACATGTATACCCACGCACACACAGGTATCTGCTGTATATACATGTATACCCACACACACACAGGTATCTGCTGTATATACATGTATATCCACGCACACACAGGTATCTGCTGTATATACATGTATATCCACGCACACCCCATATCTGTTGTATATACATTTATACCCACGCACACCCCCAGAGCTTCTGACTCTTGAGTCTTTGGCTGCACATTTCTTCTGCCTACTTTGCTCCTCCTTAATGCTTGTGGCTGTGGTAGAGAGGAACTGGATTAGAATTCCAGTTCTTTCTGGTTCAGTCCCTTGAGGTAAATCACTTTTAGCCCCTGGACTTCAGCTCCCATATCTAAGAAGACACCGGGCTTTGTGAGGCTTGTGGGGAGGACTGGCTAATACTCAGGCCAAGGAAGGCCAGGAGGAACGCCTGCGGCCAGCAGGTGTCCCCTGTTATTGAATAGTCAGTTTATTTCATTGGTTTCTAGGGAACCTTCTTGGAAGATTACACATTCTCTTAGGCAAGAGGTCATTTATGCTCAGGTGAACAGGCACTGAAGATCCAGAGGCAGATTTCAGGGCAGCCATGGGGGAGGGGATCAGGCAAAAAACAATGAGATAAACTGTAACCTGCAGAGATAGGAAAACCTGCTCCAAGAGGATAGACTTTATCTGACGCCCAAGGCAGCCCAGCTGAAAAGCCTCCCTCTCTGCTCTCTGGAAATCTTTCAACCTCAGACCACCTCTGAGGAAAGCTACCCTAGGAAACAATCAAACTTATATAGAACCACAATCGCTATATTATATACTGTATAACTTACCAACTTAAGCACCCTCCAAGCCCCACTCTTGACGGGTTTGATTTCTAGCGTCTTCAACTGTTTTAAGAGCTTCTACAACACCGCAAGAAGGCATCTATAAACAGAGCTGAGATAAACGGCCGTGTTCACGACTTGTATAAGGATTCCAGCTCTGTGTGGCCATAAAACACTCCTTTAAAAAGTTAACCTCTGCTAACTCCCTAGTAGGCAATGCTTAAGGGTCAAGATGTAGGAAATAATTCGGCCAGGAGGAAGGAAAGGTCATGGCATGCATCCATACCTCGGTTTCCTGCAGGGTCCCGTGGTTTAGGCACACCATGTCTGGACAAGTGATAGGAGATCCACATCCTTCTCGGATTGACAGCACCATATACTGTGTCAGGCACTATAAAAAAATAAACAAATACAAGCAGGTATTTTAAACTCCATACCCACTACAGTAGCACAAGGGTTACGTAAGAGAACTTCCACTGCCTCTTCCTAAATTGGCTGTCCTGGGGTTCTGGTACCCAGGAATCATAAGTTATCACAAGTGTGTATGTTAAAGATGCATCACTTTGGAAAGAATGCAGAACCAGGCGATTAATTATAGGTGTCTTCATCTTAAGAGTTTATTCAAGTCAGATTCCTGTTGGCTCACTCAGTCTGTCCACCATAGACCGGGGAAAGAAGAAATGCTTTTGCATTCACAGCAAAGACCTTCATAATTTTCTTTCTTTTCAAAGCTTATTCCTGGGCTGGAGAGATGGCTCAGTGGTTAAGAACACTGACTGCTCTTCCAGAGGTCCTGAGTTCAATTCCCAGGAACCACATGGTGGCTCACAACCATCTGTAATAAGATCTGGTGCCCTGTTCTGGTGAGTCTGAAGACAGCTACAGTGTACTCATGTATATAAAATAAATAATTCTTAAAAAAGAAAAAAACAAACTTATTTCCAATCCTCAACAGAACATGCCTATAGGAAAAAGAAGGCAAAGCAAGATGAGTTCCATGCTCAGGTGTGACCAATTCCTGACTGAAAGTATTCAGAACAAGTGTCACATTGCCAGCATGCATTTATCATGTAGTTAGGTCTACAGTGATCACAAACAGGCTCCTGACTTGTATTATTTTCCTAGCAGATACTCCAATAGCCTGAAGGTGATTTCAGGTCCATAATACGATGTGTGTTGACTGTACACAAATACTATGCAAGCCATTTTATAGAAGCCATTTGCTTGTTTGCAGGTTTTGGTGTCTTCTGAGGCATCTCAGACCCACTTCTCACCAGACACCATGGACTATTGTGGCTCCAGCTAATAAAGCTCAGAAATCCAAAATCTGGCTCCTCAGTTTCTATTAATTAAATCCTAACTGGTTTGTTTCTATAGCAAAACAAACAAACAAACAAAAAGCCAAGCTGAAATGTATGAGGAGTATCTCAAATACAATCTACTCAGTGAAGCAATGACTCACAAATGATGATTTATAACTGAGTTTAGATCTTTTCAAATTCATATACTTATATATCAACCCTTTACATTAAAAGCAATGTCATGCACTGTTACATAAACCATTGAATAAAGGTCTGTGGTTAGAATGGTTCATAGAATTGTGAAATCTCTGGCATTTACTGACCTCTTGAAATTAATTTTCTCCATGTGAAGATGAAGCCCGGGGATCACTATTATATCTCACTTAAAGGCATTTGTTGTTTTTCTAGTTGAAAAGACTGTTAGACACACTGATGACTTGGTAGCCAGGGTCAAAAACTTAAGACAGATTTGTGTCTCTTCGGAAAGTTAATGGGGCCCCTTTCCCAAAGAATAAATGTCTTCAATCACACAAAACCCAGAAACTAACTTAAATATCCATCATGAACTCTTTAAATAAGTTCTGCTGAGTTCATATGATGATATGCTGCAAAATCATGAAAGAGATTTTCAAATGGTAGTTAGAAGACATGAGAACATGCATGTGACATAGTATAACATAGAACAGGCATCAGGGAGCTGACGTCCACCCCAGTCGCTCTTACCCTGCGAATGGCCGTGTGGTAAACACCAAATACTAACTTTTACTTTCACGTTCAAGAAATGGGTAACAGTTATTTGCCCTAAGATTTATGGTGGCAAATGTGGCTCGGTCCCGGGGGCTGAGTCCCAGGAGAAAATAGCATCAGGGAGAAATGGGAAAGATCTCTGACAGGCAAAGCTCCAAAGGAATTATATACCGGCTCGTACAAAGGGTGTCGTCCCAAGGGACCCTGCAAAGGGCTGCCTACCAGACTGCTTCTGGAGACTTCCCAAGCTCCCATTGGCCACGTGCTTCCAATATTATTGTCTTCGCCCTCTCTCCAGCTGCCACTCACAGAAACTGAGGTAAACAGGTTCTAAAAATACACATTCTCCAGGCCCAAGGGGAAAGGGCTTGAAGGAAACAAGGCGGTGGTGCAGCGATGAACTTCAGAGCCCATCGGCTGAGGTGGACACCCCCACACTGACAGTGGGGGAAGACTCAGCCAGGACCCAGACTGGCTGTCCCCATCTTGTTTAAACGTCCCCAACTCCCTGCAAGGGACCAGTTAAAGCCACCTGGGGTAGAGAAGCTGAACAGACAGACAGAAGAGGTATATGAACCAGCACATCCCAAGGCTGTAGACAAGCTTCTCCTTACAAAGTTTTAGGGGTAGAGAAAAAGCTTTAATGGTATATAGTAACTAGAGAGATACCACGTGTCTTTATGGTGCAAAATAATTATTTAAACTTACACTGCAAATTTGTAGAGTTGACATAGTAAGGTTTCCCATTGGCTGCTTAGAACAGACTCTCCGTTTGCTAACTCGAGGTCTGCAACACATCAGGTAACAAATTTAGAAGCTTTCCACTCAAGCACTCCCATATCTACATAAAAGACAGTGTGCAGCGATTTTTAGGAGAGAAGTTGGAGCTGCGTGCATACCCCTTCCTTTTAGTCTAAGAAACGCTTGTTGGGGATGGGCATGTGAGTGTGTGTGTGTGTGTGTGTGTGTGTGTGTGTGTGTGTGTGTGTGTGCGTGTGTAGGTTGTTAAGCAGCTGGGAGCTCAGGTGCACGGCCGACATGTCATTGGAGTGAATGCGCACTTCTCCTAGAAGCAGAGCAAGTTAGTCCTCATCGCTGCTTCTTACATCTTCCAAGTGCCTTGTATTCATGCCTTCCATTTGCTTTCACTGAAAAAACGTCACCTCAAACCCTCCCTTCGTTGCTCCCACTGGCTAGAGAAGCACAAAGAATCCAAAGCATTTTACAAGAACCACTGTCCATAACAGACAAGCCAAACACAGGTTAACAATTAAGGCTTCTAAGGGAAAAAACAAAACCTGGCACCTAGCTTACACATAAAGAGAAACACGTAAAACTACCACCATTTGTCACCTTAAACAAATGCAGACCATCAACTTGAGCAGTATGCAGATCTTGTACTTTTTCTGAACAGCCAACAGAGTCTAAAGGGGATGCTTTAAAAAATGTCAAAAGCCCAGATGACTCATGGAAGGAAGAATTGTTTCTTTTGTGTAATGCCCTTTCATGTACATGGCTTGACAGAGCAGAGACAAATACTTTAAGACCATATTGGTCATAAACAGTATCAGAGACTCCTCTTCCAACTCACTGCACAGCCCACAAGGATTCCCATAGAATGTAGTCAAGCGTCAAGCCACCAAACACATGGGGAGCCAGGTGATTTGTATTGTCCCTTCCAGCTCAGCCTATGACTTATGTCAATGGAATTTCTCAAGGAAGGGTTTTTTCAAGGCTGTTGCTCACACTGAATCAAAGGACAAAGCGTTCTTCACAAGGTGTCCTCTCTTGCTGTAGAGACATGGCAAAAAGCTTGCAATGTACGCACCTAAGAGCCAACTATGGGCACAGACCATAGAGTCATAGATACACAGATGACGGGCAGGTGGTAGTTAGGCTAGATAGATGACAGATCATAGAAATTGACAGATAGATTATTAATATCATTAATATTAATGATAGATGATTAATGGGTTACAGATCACAGGTAGATGATAGATAATAGTTGATAGGTAGATAGGTAATATAGAGATGATTGGTAGAAAGACAGTCAGATTGATGGACAACAGATGATGTATTTGTGTGTGTGCGTGTTCTAGACTATACTGCTCATTTCCCCCAGAGCTTCCATCCACGCTATCTTGTCCGAAAGGCCCTCTCAGCTAAGAAGAATCTCCCCTAATCTAGGGGTCTCTTGATGTGGTGTGCTTGCTCAGATTATGTAGCTACTCTTGGCCTCTACCTGCCCTGATAGAAGACCTTTATCTTGTCTTCTGCAGGATCCTAGGAAAGACAATGCCACACCCAGACCCATCACTCGACTCTGAATCCCTTTCTCATGTGCGTTTGGCCCTGCTTTGATTATCGTAGCTTTGTAGAGAGTTCTGTAATCTGGAGGTATGTTTTCCGACTTTGTTTTTCTTTTCTGAGATGCTCTGGACGGTTCTAGTTGTTTCTGTTTATAACAAGTGGCTGCGTGAACAGTATCAAGTGTTCCAGTCAAGTGCCTTTCCATTTGTTTGGTCTCTCTTACCAACAATGTGTATTTTTCAGAGTGTACGTTTTGCACAATTTCATCCATTCCTCGGTCTTTCAGTCCTTTGAAAATTATTGTAAATGGAGTTTCTTTCACAATCCCATTCTATCAATCCTTGATAGGATGGAGAAATACTGTCGACCTTTGTACATTGTTCCCACCAACAGAGAGCAATCAGATACTTCTGTCTTCATCTCAAGTGATCATGAAATTACCCACATTAAGACTTGTGGTGATGAGAATAACTGGTCCAGCCCTCACAAGGAGGCCATGAGATCTGGAGACTGGAAGAACATTCCACCAGAGCAGATAGATGTCTCTCATAGTGGACACCTGCTTTCAACACAGATGACTCAAGAATTCTGTGGATCTTAGAGGCTTTCCCTTTGCCCCATGAGGGTTTAATCTCTTACCAAATCCTACTCTAGTCCAAAAGAGACCCATCTGGCCCAGGCACTACCTATGACACACAGAAAACCCCTATGGCTCAAGGAGAAAAAACAAAAGCGCTTGCCAAGTTTACATCTTTCCATTTCCTCCAAGGAAGCATTACCCTCAGAGCTATAAGCCCTCAGCAGACAATGGAGCACCAACACAGACCTGGCACAGGCAGTGAGAATAAGCATGCCCCTATTCCACATGGCCCACGCTGCCGTGCTCCTCTGTCTCCTCCCCTGTCCTCCTCTGGTGAGAGTCCTGACCTAAACTCTTACCCAGCTCCTCTCAGCTTCTCAGCCTCTCAGATGTGAACTCCATCTCAGTAATGGGAAGGGAAACAAAACTCAAATTGATAAAGGTTCAGGAAAATCTCTCCTACCATGATTAAATAGAACACAGCCATCCAAGTCTTCAGACTCGGGGAATTTAGCATGAGTTATCCAAATCATGAAACAGGAAGCGTGATGGGGTAAACAGAAAGACCTTTGTGATGAAGAAGAGGGTCATGGTTGGGATCTGCTGAGCTTCAAAGGTCCGCATCCCCTTCGAAACTCACAATAAATTAAGTCCCATCATGGGACTGCTAGGACGGGCCTTTGCGATTCTGCTAACTCTCACGGCTCCACCCTCACCAATCAATGTTCTTGGAATTCATTTTGGCATCAGGACCGAGGGATGACTTCCAAGGGGAAACTCGAGGACCCTGTTCTCTTTCTCTTTCTGTTTGCTGCTCGCCTGACCATGAGTTGAGGGGCTTCCTCCATTAAGCACCTCTGCCACAGTGTGCTGACGTCACTGGACATCAAAAGCACTGGGACCAGCTGTGCAGCTAGGCAGGCGTTCTCCTGATTGTCTCCTTGACTGTCTCAGGCATTCAGCTAGTGACAGGAAGGTGACAAGCAGAGCTTACATCTGAAAATCCCTCGCTGCACTTTCACAAAAACTCCAAAACTGGCACCATCCCATTTCACACGGACCACATGAATAATGGAGCCTCCATTCTCATGACTAATACTTACAGATTTTGAGGTTTAAACCAACATCTGATTGGGACCCTTATCCTTCTGTGTTTTCCTGCTATACTTTAAAGGTTATTGTTATATATTTTTTACATAGGATATATTTTGATCACCTTCCTTCCCCTCCTCCAAGTCCTCCCAGAGCCTTCCCACTTCCCTCCCCTGGCAACTTTCAAGTTCTCCAAAGTACAGCTTTGTTCATGTTTAACTCTTCATGATCACGTGTTTAAATGACCATCCTGTTTAGCTGATCATGAATCAGAGGGTGATCGCTGTGCAAACACTAAGACCACAGTCAGAGGTCTGTAAGAGAACTTCTTACCGAGCCACTAAGGTTAACTTACTGATTTCTTCCCAATTCCTCGGAGCCTATCCTCAGTCCAGATCCTACTCCTGCACCGGTGCTGCCCCAAGGGGCAATGGGCACCGCAGAGCGAAAGGCAGGCATCAGAGGTCCCTGACGCAGCTTTGGGGAGTAGACCCTGAGGTAAAGGAAACAGGGCGTGGGAGCATGTGGGGACTCAATCAAACTACAAGGAAGAGGTCAGCAGAAGTTTCCTGAGGGGCAGAGGCTAAAAGATGTATAGATGTATAGCAGATTGCTTGAGATGGTGTTGGTGGGATCCTGAGGGTCCCAAGAAGGAGGTTCAGCTCTGTAGGGGTGGGGAAGAGGCAACAAAGAAACTAAATGAAAGACACTCTGGACCATGCAGCTGGCAGTTGGCCCGTGCCTGGGCATGAGCCTACAGAGAAGCAACAGGCAGAAACTAGACAAAGGGTCATTAGGACAGTGCTGAGGGAAAGACAGAGCTGCTGGGAGCTTTATTTTCAAGGTTATGGTGAGGACGAGTTTGGAATAGGGATTGAAGATGGGCAGAAAGTGAGCACACTGAAGGACAGGGAAGGCAGCGGGCAGGCAGGAGGCCTGGGGCAGCACCAGGGCTCTCAACTTTCCTCTTTGTTACCCAACAGGCCAGTGATTCTTGGATCCTTTTTTTTTTTTTTTTTTTTGGTTTTTCGAGACAGGGTTTCTCTGTGTAGCCCTGGCTGTCCTGGAACTCACTCTGTAGACCAAGCTGGCCTCGAACTCAGAAATCCGCCTGCCTCTGCCTCCCAAGAGCTGGGATTAAAGGCGTGCGCCACCACCGCCCGGCTAGACCAGTGACTCCTAAGGCCAGGCTTCTTAAGGTGTTACTCTTCTTACTCAGTCATCAAGATCAGAATGCCCATGTTCCTGTTGAAGTATGTCTTTTGTGCTGCCAACCAGGTTTCTTTATTCACGTCACGTGGTGTCTGCGCAGATCATCTCTCAATAGAGACAACTGGTGTCTCCGTGGTTTTTCTGCTAGAGAGCCCTTCGTTTGTTATTTTAGTGCACCAGCTGGTGATGTTAACGTCTAGTTGAGGTACTCTATCCCTTGTTCAACCCACATGTACTTAGCTCTAAGCCATGGCCGGCTCTTCTAAGTCACTGTCGGTTCTGGCTTGGATTGTTATATTTGCACTCTGCATTCCTTATGTTTCACAGTACTATAACAAAATAGGGAACAGAGACGACTCAAGGGAGGAAGGGTATGTTTGGCTCATGATTCTGCCAGTTTTTATGAATCCAAGGTACAAGAGAGATGAGGTGGCGGGAGTGGCTCAGTCTGTGGCAGCTTGCTCCCATAATGGTGGTCAAGAAACTAGAGAACTAGGTTGCAGCTAAGGCAAAACAGATTACCCTGTTTTTAAGAAGGTGCTATTTCTGACTTGTCCATCTCTGTCTCTCTCTTCCTCCCTCCCCTCCCTTTATTTGAGACACTGGGCACTGATCCTTTCCTATCCTTTCACCAGGACTATCTCCCCCCACCCCCACACTACATGTGCTGGCACAGAGACTTCCATGTGCATAGCCTTCCATAGCCTCTTTCTGCCTCAGAACCCACCAAGTGCACATCCAGCCTAAGACCTTACATTGCTTCCCTTGTGACACTTCACCTAGAGTAATGGAGAACCCCATCCCCGCACCGTCCCCTGACTCCCTCTCCCCCGCAACCCCCTTGCATTTTTAGAGTCACATTATTCTCTGAGTTCTATATTTACCCAGCATTTTTATCATGTGCTAAATCTTGGGCTACTTGAAAAGTGGTTTTCCATGCAATTGTTCACCAGTATGTTCCAACCAAGTCAGAATTATTCTTCATACAGTAAATTCATATTGGATGAAACTCAGGTAAGATTTGAGGCCATTCTCTTAAGCGACGAGATTCTGGGCAGAGGACTTCTTTGTTGGGGAGGGGAACCCAGGCAACCAAAGGTACCTTCCAATTCTAGGACAGTGAAGCTATGACAAAGTCATTAGGCCCTGAACTGTGGTCTTCTGTGCTTCTCTTCCTCCCTTGACACATTATTTACTACTTGTCTTGGATACGTGAGTAGTGAGCCCAGGGCCTGGATGAGATCACAGGTCCAGGAAGCCAGTGCCTTCTTGAATCATCTCTAACCTATTTCTCATGCCTTTGCTATTCAGTCTTATCCCCCAGATGCCACCTGACCTGGCAGCCACCTCAGTTGTCAGGAGGAAAACAACATCAAAACCGGTATTTTAAGCTGGAGATTTAACCAGCAGACACAAAAGCCGTCACATAATCATTAGAACAGACGTAAACAAAGAGCACCCTGAGGTCATTTTACACAGCACAGTTAAATTCATTTGGCTGCTGGCTGACTACTCAAAAGCAAAGCTGGGGAAAAGCATACAGCCAACCTTGGGTGTCTATGTGAGGTGAATTCATGTAGCCTAGACTCAGAACCTATAGGATGATGGAGGAATAGAATATACCTGTCCAGGATCAGGATCCAGGATCAATCAAAAATGTGGGAACCAAGGCAGGAGGATGATTGATTACAAAGCTTCAGGAAAAACTGGAGGTGGTGTGGTCAGGAGAACAGAAAAGCTCCAGGGTGTCAGCCTGCAGCAAGACGCTTCCTTACTTCGTATTCTTCCAGTGAGGTCTACGTGAAATTCACTACAAATGCCAGGTCTTCTCACCATTGAAACCAAACCAAAAACCAACCAACCAACCAAAGAAGCCAATGCCTCCAGACTGACAAACAATGACGGCTTCAGAAGATTCCACCAAAGGCGTTCTCATTGCTCCACCTTTAGAGTTGCCCACCCAATGTTACAATCATTTTTAGAGTTACAGTAATCAATGTGAATACCATTTTTTTAAAATCTGTTCTTAATCTGGTGTTTGCTTTGTCAGCATCTGTGTATTGTATGTATTCTGTACAGCTACATGTGCTGAAATATTAAGCTTGCTTGATATGATAAAAGTGTGTATTGAGTACTTTTTTGCTACTCTGATTGTTTAATCTTTTTTTTTTTAAAGAAAAAGGTTTAAGCCATACTCTAACTGAATATCTTATCTTAACTGATGTGATGTTTTGAAATATGTTACTGATGTTTTATTCTTGTTTTTGTGTTATGACTCCTGATCTACTTTGGGGATTTAAGTTTAAAAGTGCAGCCATAAGCCACAATGTGTGTGTGTGTGTGTGTGTGTGTGTGTGTGTGTGCGTGAGCGCATACGTGCACACGAGCGCGTGTCCATCCACCTATGGCAGAAGGCTGATAAGATGGTCAAACTCACATTTTCCCAGCATTCCTTGCTCTGACACAGTTTAAAAGACAGAGTGGCTCTGTGTACAGAGGAATGTGGGGAAGGAACAACGGTGGTGCTCGCTTATTCCAGGTCTGGAAGTGAGCTAGCCCCTTCATTAAGATCCCCTCTGGTGCCTTCTACACTACCTGACAACGGGCATTATGAACTCCTCTTGCTCAAAAGCAGAAGTCAGACAGCTTGAACTTGCCCCAGATCTTACACCACTGGATGGCAAAGCCTGACTGGGTCTGGCTCTCTGACACAGCTGTGCTGTACTTTGAGGGAAGAAAGGAGGAGGGGAGAAAAAAGCATCACTTTCCCAGTAAAGGCATCAGTTAGAACTCGGGACAGAAGACCACAGGTTCTCGGCTTCATTTCCATTACCGACCATGTGTGCACATACAAATGCACACGCGTGCGCACACACACGCAGAGGCACACACACACACCCATACACACACACACATGCACACATGCACACATGCACACACACACACCACACACACACACCACACACACATACACACACACACCACACACACATACACACACACATGCACACATGCACATACACACACCACACACACACACACCACACACACACACACACACACGCACACACACCACACACACATACATACACATGCACACATGCACGCACACACCACACA
>JADRCD010219937.1:0-13427 GCA_019843815.1 Montemys delectorum
GCATTTAGCTGTTTGTGTGCATGCCCCGGGAGCAAGTGCACTGTAAAATAACCAGTCATTAGGACAATGGAAGTCATAGTGACTTGATTAATTAAAGAGTGGTGTAAGAAAGGCTGCTTCTCTTTCAGATGAGACTTTATCCTTGCATTCTGTACTCTTTCATAACCTGATCGTGGCTGAATAAAGTTTCGTATTGCTTGTTTACATGGAAATAGAAAAAGTGTCCTAAAGCCACGTCATTAATTGCCAGAGGAAAGTTTGCATGTTTACTTACTGGTAGTCTCTGTTTAAAATGGTGTGTCTATGAAATGCTAATCTTTCTTTGTTCTTTGCTAAGCAAGGCAAATTTTTCTGCTAACCCTGTTACCTGGATAAACCTTCTCAGGTGTGTGTTAGAGTGTGCCCTCAATAGGAATACTGTTGAATATTTGACCTGGAGTTGAAAAATGTTGAACTACTGAGAAACTTTTATTTTAGTGTGGACAATCATAAGGGCAACAGAATTGTATTGTTAAAATGTAATCCTAATTTCTCCCATTTTTATCAAGAACTATACATTAAAATTTCTAAGAAGTATTTAATAATGCTTATTTTAATATGTTTTGAGGTCTCACTGAACAATATAATAGCTTCCACTGGAAGGAAAAGTTTATATTTTATTCAAAAGAACAAATTCAGTTTATAATTTTTACCCTGGCCTCTTCCGTTTAAAACTATTAGAAAAAAAAATCTACAATGATACATTCTTGGTCTATATGCTATTCTGAACATGCAAATGACTTTCTGGGAATAAACCCATTTCTCCTTACCTCTGTTGTTCTTTTGTCCATTTGAGCCACGAAACGTTTGTATAAAAACTGGAGCCAAAAGACCCTGTGGAAAGCAGAGTATGGGATGAGAGTGGAGGGCTTTGGAAGGGTTGGTAGAAGTCGGTAGCAGCTGAATCTCAACCGTGGTGATAACCATTAGCATTCAATGAGAAAGACCAAGACCGTCAACCTGCCCCACCTACAGGATCTTCATGCTTTGGTGGTCCACACAGCTGGGTATCTCTGACCCAGACAGGGATCCCTGTACAGAGCACCTTAGTCCAAAGACTCTTGATCATGCTGACCCTCTTCTGGCTCATTTGAGGGTGCTCCTGAACAGACTTTGTGGGTAAAAATAGTCTTTAATAGCAGTTGTTTGGGGGCACTTGGTTGAAAAATAAGAATCTCACGGTACAAGATCAATAGAGATAATGATATTTTTGTTAAAAAATTAAATGAGAAGATTATAAATTTATAAAGTGGTATTTACTTCGAATCTCACATGGAGGGAAGGGAAAGTTAACACAATAAAAATTTTGACATTGACAGTGTTATTTTGAAAAATATGATGAGAATGCACATGTATCTTTATGTTTAATCAGAATTCTTTTAAAAAGCAACTCCTCTGTCCTGGTTAAGGTTATTTATTACTGCAATGAAACACCTGGACCAAAAGCAAGTTGGGGAAGAAAGGATTTAATCCACTTACATTTCCACATGGTAGTCCACCATTGAAGGGAGTCGGGGCAAGAACGTAGAAGCAGAAGCTGATACAGAGGCCATGGAGGGGCCCTGCTTTCTGGCTTGCTTTCCTACAGAACCCAGGACCACCAGTGTAGTCCCACTCACATAGGGCTGGGCCGTCCCCTCTCAATCACTAATTAAGGAAATGCCTTTTAGGCTTGCCTACAGCTGGAACTTATGGAGGCATTTTGACTCCCTCCTCTCCAGTTACTCTAGCTATGTCAAGTTGACATAAAACTAGCCCACACCTTTATATCATATAGTATTCATGGGTACCTCTCCTTAGAGAGCAGGAAGCACTCCATATTGTAACAGGGCTGTGTTAGGTTTTCCCTGAAGAGTGTGTCTTGGGATTAAGAAATCCAAGGCCAGAGAAATGGTTTATGGGTAAAGGTGCTTTCCACCAAGCCTGCTGTCCTTAGTTCCACATGGTGAAAATAAAGAACTAACACAGGATTTCCTCTGACTATCATACTTCTGCTTTGATACCTGTTCTCTCCCTCCCTCTCTCCCTCTCCCTCTCCCTCTCCCTCTCCCTCTCCCTCTCCCTCCCTCTCCCCCTCCCTCTGTCTTTCACACACATGCTATAAATAGATGGATGGATGGTTAGATGGATAAATGATCGATTGATAGATAGATGGATAGTTAAATAGAGATTTTTAAAAAAGAAAAAAAGAAAAAGAATTCCTGGGGCTGGAAGCATAGCTCAGTGACAAAGCATTGGCCTAGTAGGCGAGGCCCTGGGTTCAATCTCTAGCACTAGAAAAAGAAAAGAGGAAGTTAATCCAAAGCCAAGCATAGTGGTACATGCCTATAATACCAGCACTTGGGAAGCTGAGGCAAAAGGCTTGCGGCAATTTTGAGGCAAGCTTGAATTGTGTAGGTCTTCAGGCTAGGAAGACCCTATCTTAAAATATCAAGCATTTCCAGTAATGTCAAAAATGCCATTGGGTCTGAGATTGAGTTGAGCTATGGTCTTGCTGGCCTCACTGTGGTCTTGGTGTTACCGTTTAGAAAGTTAGATATATTTGTCCCATGAATGTGGCTTGGTCTTTGTCAATGTCTATGTCTTGGTCTATGTCTGGTTTCTTGTTCACCACATACATTTTAAATTTTGTTTAAAGCCTGTGTCTCTCATTTAGTACATTTCACAAATAACAGCAGAAATTCGCTTTCATCTGCTTCCCACGTCCCTTGTATGCCTCTTTAATGTTATGCTCTTAGCCTTTATTTTCCATTAAATTATCAATGCCATGAGTCGTTATCATAACTAGGTCCTCCATGGATTATCTGTTGATCAAGTCTGAACATTGGAAATGAACGCAGTGGATAGCTAAGATATACTTGGCTGTTGCCAGGTAACTGTGGGGTGGAACTTAGACAGAGTGCTAACAAATATTTTCGTGCCTAATGCAAGAAACCCGATGTTATCATTTCCTCATTTCTCCAAGGAAAGAAACATCTTTCTGTCCAACATGTGTTTCTCAGTTTCCTTCTGCCATTTTGCCTGCCCTTTCCTGCCCAATTTCTAGAACACAAAATGATCAGAAATAAAATCTAAATGGGAAGAAAATGTTCTGAGTGTTTGCATGTTCCCAAATACCTTTATTTATTTTTAGCGTCTCCAGGATAGTTTGAGAGGATATGGGTTTCGTGATTGAATGAATAGCCCTGTGTTGCGCATGTATCCACAGCTTCCTTTGTGGTTAATGCCATTGTTCTCTCTCTATTTCAAAGGTTTTAGGACCTCCTCTTTGATGTTTCAGAACTTTCCTAAAGTGTTTGAAAGTATCAGGTTTTTATCCATTTTGACTAGATCTTTAATGGGTTCTTTCAAGTTAAAGAGTGCCCTCTGCTCACACTGTCCTGCTAATTCTTAGGAGATGTATCTTTCAGTATTTGCTCTCTTTTTCTCTGTGTGAACTTCTAGGACTCTGCTGTTACTCTGTGAGGTTTATCTTCACTTACATTTTTAATGCACATTTTATCTTTTGGAGTTTCTTGATTTTATTTTCCCTTCCCTCTGCAGTATGTTTATATAATCATTACATTGTGGATTCCTCAGGAGTTTTGTCACTCTAAGTTTGAGACCATAATACATGACATTGCTTTATGTGTATGAGCAGGGTGCCTGTGAGGTAGTCACTTATCACAGTCATCACTGCCTATTTTACTTTGAGGTACGATGCAAATCAAGTTCAACAACCTGATTAACTGCATCCCTGGAATGCTGATGTGCTTCTTATTCCCAACCAATGATCCAGGTTGACCCCTGCATCCTTAGGACCATAGCATTCATAAAATTCTCCCAGGAAGAACTTTCAGCATGATGATAATCATCCAAATGGAAGGTCAGTGTTGAAGTATTCCCTGGTAGAATTATCCAGACCAGGGTATGAGTCAGTGAGAGAGATTGGAACATCTCCTCCTGAGCAGTGTTCCCTCCTGTTCAGATATATTCCCCTAGATGGTGCCATCTCGGTTTCATTCATTGATTCTTATTTATTTGTGAGGTCCTAGAAATTGAGTCTGGGGCCAGATAATGCTAAGTAAATGTTCTACCACTGAATGGTGCTTCAGCCCTTGAGTTATTATAGCGATTATTTGTTAATGGGTACATATGCAGCGTGATGCGGAGGAAGCCTATATGCCGCGGCACATGTGTAGAGATCAGAGAGTTACATTGTGGTTTCAAGGATCCAACTCATTGTCATCAGATTCCCGCAGCAAGCACTTTACCCACTGAGCCATCTCATTAGGCCCAGCTCTTGACTTTTAAACTTGTCTTCCCCTCAGCGATTCAAAACAAATCAGTCTTAAAAGTAGGCATGAATACCAACAAGACTGGTTTGAAGAAATGGCTTCCCTTCTCTCCTATACTTTCTGCGATGGAGACAATGGTTGTGGTGGTACCTCATCCCTTGAGTTCTACCAGGGTAGCTGGCGCAATTGTAAGCGGCCCTGGGGAATCCTAGGACTTAGTGCTGTTACTGTACTTGTTTTGCAGTTTAGGAAATTGAAACAGAAAGCCAGAGGGATTTTCTCAAAACCATTAGTCAGGAAGCCATAGAATCAGAATTGTAAAGAATTGTTTATTTTATGTACGTGAGCATTTATTTTATGTACGTGAGCACGCTGTCGCTGTCTTCAGACACACCAGACGAGGGCATCAGATCCCATCACAGACGGTTGTGAGCCACCATGTGGTTGCTGGGAATTAATCTTGGGACCTCTGGAAGAACAGTCAGTGCTCTTAACTGCTGAGCCATCTCTCCAGACAGAACCAGAATTCTAATTCCGTTTTTATTATTAAAATATATTTGCATCAGCTCATGGCTTTAATCCCAGCACTCAGGAGACTGAGGCAGGTGGATCTCTGTGAGTTTGAAGCCAGCCTAGTCTGCAAAGCAAGTCCAGGACAGTCAAGACGACACAGGAAAACCCATCTCGAAAACCTAACATATGTATATATAATATATATACGTATATGCCTCCCTCCAACTCTTCCCTTTATCTCCCTTCCCTCCCCCCTCAAATTCATGGCCTCTTTTTCTTTAGTTGTTATTATTTCATATCTGTGTATATATGCCTAAATATGTAAATACAACATGCTGAGTTCATTTATTGTTGCTTGTCTGTATGTGATTGTAGGACAGACCACTCGGTATTAGATACCCAATCCCTGGGGATGCCTAATTCTCGTCTCTCTTCAGTCACTTGTTGCCTATAGTTCTTTATCTCAGGGTGAGCCTGTTTTATACAATACTATGTCTATTGATAGTGTCATTGTTTAAATATTGTTTAGGCAGCTATATTAGTGACGTATCATGAGTGTAATTCATTCTCATTTCTAGGATAAAATGACACAATTTCTCAGCAGGCTTCCTGGTCCTTCGACTTTTACAGTGTTTCTGTCTGCCTCTTCTGAGCTCTTCCCTGAGCCTTAAGTGTGAGGGTTGTGTTGTACTAGCATCAACTGAGACCTGGGTCACATTTTGACCCATTGTGGCTTTTTGTAAGGTAAAGAGCCGCTTCTTGGATGAGAGCCGTGTTTATTTGTAAGCATACTTGTCGTGCGTGCAGGTTTCCTGCCAGCAAGAAATCACGGACAGACACACAGGATCCTTCTGCAGCCATTCTTTATTACATCTTCCAGAGGGCGACCCCCGACACCCCAAAAGCACTGCTTATATATGCCCTGGATCGGCATGCTCATCTCTGATTGGCTGTTTGCTCAGGAGCGTAATACGCCCGGGATGGCTCGTGACTTGGCAGTCTTTGTCCCTAGGCACATGCGCAGTTTCTCTGTAAACTTGGGAGAGCACCAGATGTCAACGCCATCTGCTGGCTAACACCGCTCACTGCGGCTTCTTACACATACTGATAAAGATTTAGAATGCAATGAGGAACTAACTCCATCGGTTTTATCTCTTGATCTTGTACAGTTGACCTCTATTCTAAAGCACCTGTCTATACAGAGCAAGCACCTGCTCATTGAAGGAATTAATAAGGCTGGAAGGAGTTAATAAGGCTGGCTGAACTTAGTAAACTCTTCAGTCTGGTCCCCGAGAAAGGAAAACCTTTGGTGACATTCTACAACTCAACACAAGCTCTCTTGAGGCAGGTGTGCAGGTACACTCCTATAAGGCATCATCTATGTCAGAGGCTGAGGAGGGAGACGTGCAACTCAGGCGTAGCTTGGGAGACAGAAGGACAGATAAGAAAGGAGATAGGCTTCTGGGCTGAGCCAGTTTTTAAATTCATTATCTAGCATTGCTCTTTATTAAACAAAGCCGAGACATGGAAAAGGAAGCAAACCAGTTTCAGAATGCTTAAGCGTGTCCCAATCTGTGCAGGCTATCTTAACATGGAAAATGCTGTCGTACATGTGAACACCACTATTCTAATGCATGCATTCACGCTCACAGAGGATCTCTCTCTCTCTCTCTCTCTCTCTCTCTCTCTCTCTCTCTCTCTCCAAGACAAGCAAGGCAAGTCTTTTCCCATCATGCATGACCTAATGAGCCAAATACAAGCCTGTAGGCCTCAAATCACTCAACTCTAATTCGGTTCTGACACAAGACTCCCTCTGTGGCCTTGAGCAAGGCAATTATCCTTCCTGACTGAGTCTAGTCGGCCATTAAAGAATAATAATACGTGGTTTCTGGGAAGAAGATTGCTGTGGATTAATGACTAAGTTAATGTGTGTCTGGTGTTTTCCAGAGTCCATGCCCCACATAAGTAATCAAAGTCAAGAACAATGAAGTCTCTGTTTATCTGCAAATGCAGAAGAAGGTAAAAATTTACACTCTCAGAAGTATTACGCATATATCCATGACAGAAAAGCTCCACTATGACCCCTGGGTCACAAGCCCTATGCTGTTATTTATGGCAAAGAGGTAATCTCACATGCTCTGCCTCACATGCTCTTGTCTACTAGAGGACCTACTGATTTTAATTGCCTGTGGAAGCCTGGAGTCTCATGTGTCCACCTTAGTAAGTCACAAATACTAGAAGTCAGAGGACAAAAAAAGTCTCTGTTTTCTCTAGCAGCATGTACATTTATTCTGAATTCTACTGATGATGGTGATGATGTTAAACAGTAGATGAACAGGAAAGCTAGTCCTTGCTTTCAGGAGGCAGACCCTCACACAGGTGTACTGTTGTACTGTGTTTTCTGATAGCATGTTAATAATAATGATAGGAAGTAGTTATCCAATATAAAGACCTGTACAATATCTAGTATTGTCCAGAAGTGACACATTTGTAGTGAGCATATCCATTTCTTTCTCTGATTGCCTTTGCAATCAGAGATCAGTTTCATCCAATATTTGAGAAGAGCTGACTTCAAGAGGACTGTTTTTAATTCAACAAAGCTATGGTAACTGATACTCTGACCCACTCAGTGCATAGTTTTGGCTCATCATGAATGCCAGGCAGTCCAGATTCATGCACCCAGCACCTGTGTAGACCAATAAATTTCTCCCCATGCTATTAAAATGTGCACGCCTTTCTCTAGGTGGTTAGTTTATGAAAGAAAATTCAACCTTTTGAATGTTTCTTTCCAGTTACTTCAAGCCAACTTTTCTCTAACTAAATATAGCCTGAAATATGACTGTGTGAATATTTAAAATAACTCTTACATCTGGAGTTCTCTTTATTTTCTTCAACCAACCATACATATGCTTCTAGGACCTGTGAAAAGCAAGGGCGGGCTTGTACTGATATATATTTTTCTCATATTTTATTTGCTTCCTTGATTCTGTTAGTGTTTACTGTGGGAGTTTGGAAATCACTTCTTAAAGTTAATCTGGGATTATCTTTGTTTAATGTATACTAGTCTGCTAAGCATACAGAGATTACTAACTCATAGGTATAATACCTTAACAATTAATCTCTCCCTTTAGATGTAATACAGATAAAGCCAGAGTTACTTTGTTTTGCCTTTTAAGTCAGTGCTTCCATCTGTCCATACATCCTAAGTGAGAAAGACAAAACCTGCTTATATCTCCAGGTTGCCTCTCCTATCTTCTCTTTTTTCCCAAGGAGTCAAATTGACCTTGGATATATATAGTCTCTTATACAGTGTGACCTGATAGGTCTCTGGTTTTGCTTGCTTATTTCAAGTCCAGAAAGAGTGGGAATTGATCAAGCAATGACTGTGCTGATCCTTGTTATAACCAGTGTCTTCTACTGTGTTTATTAAAAATTAAAATTAAAAAAAAATTTTAAAAAAAGCTTTTCTCATGGTTATTCCCAGGGGACTAAATGAATGTTTCTCACTTTCAAAAACTGAAAAGGAAATATGATTTTCTGTTTTACTAGATTTTTGAACAAAAGGAGCAAGCTATCTGTAAACCTTAAAAGACACTCTTTTCTAAAATTTGTATTAGGCAAGGCTGGAGAGAAGGCTAAGCATTTAAAAGCACTGACTGTTACTTCTGAAGGGCCTGGGTTCAGTTCCCAGTATGGCTCATAACCTTCTGTAGCTCTAGTTCCAGGAGATCTAAAGCCTTTTTCTGGCCTCCTCATGTAACAGGTACACAAGTATACACATGCAGACAAAACACCTATTCACATAAAATAAATTACATTTTTAATTAAAAGTTTATATTATTCACTAACCCCAAAACATGGGTTAGTTATCCTGTGATATTTTTTCCTCTATAAGATCATTAAGATATTGAATAGAAACACAAATGAGATCTTGTACTGTGTCAACTCTGCATGTATTTTGTATTAATTCAGTCTTAAGGTTTCAATTCTAGTGAGTCTAATGAAATACTTTTATTTCATCTAAGAAGCCACAACATGGACACTTCAAAAAGGACCAGAATTAATATAGATGAAAGGATAGAAAAGATATTGTCACTTGCATATCTACAAAGATTCTTCTAAGCAAAGAAACCCCATCCTTCTACTACCATGTACTTTCTATGTTCGTGAAAGCACTGGGGAGCAGACCACTGTGCGCCAGCCTGTCTGTCTACCCATCCTCCTATTGCTCCACAAGGCTCATCTTAGCTCATTGCCAGGTGTGGGCAGGGAAGTGTCTGGGAATGTAGATGGATGGAGAAAGCAAAAGCCTTGTTCTTAATGATGCTGATCCGCCAGGTTAACCATTATGGTTTCATGAGTTCATAATCTCTGCTCTTAAGTTTGCCCAGAGGTCCACCTTGCACCCTTCTCTCGGCCTTTTTAGTGAGAAGGCAAAGGAGCTTCAAATGAGTTCAAGTTATTTTTCATGTTTCCAAAATGTAAAATTATATTAGCAAAATGAATTATAAGGAACTATAAGTGAATAAGGACTCTCTTCTTACATAGAAAAAAAATTGGTTAAATCTGTTAAAATCTGTTTTGCATTTTATATTTATTGATAATTCATATTACAAACATAGTAAATAAGTTGGATTTTAAAGGTAGTGAACACTTGAGATATTCAAACTATAGAAGATGCTTATAATTGACTAACAGCTTATATATATTATGAATATATAATATACAGGTATATGGCACTTGACATATTTATTATTTGGAGATATACTTAACAGTTTTCATTCTGATATATGTAGATACACATTTGCTAGACTTTTCTCAAGCTATATTTAATGATAGTTTTCTTTTTACAAATATAAGCCCCATAGGGCCTTTAGTCATTCAAGAACAAACACACAACTGAACATCTACTTTTTGTCTGCTATTGTGCTGAACTATGGAAGCTTTAAAAAAAGTAAAACAGGGGATGAAGAGCTGACTCAGGGGTTAAGAGCCCTGACAGCTCTTCCAGAGGTCCTGAGTTCAATTCCCAGCAACCACATGGTGGCTCACAACCATCTGTGATGGGATCCGATGCCCTTTGCTGCTGTGCCTAAAGACAGCTATAGTGTACTCGTATACATAAATAAATAAATCTTTTTTTAAAAGAAGTTAAGCATTTTCCCTTGAGTATTGCATTTGCTCCTTTCCTACTTGCTGGGACAACATATCTGTCAAAAGTAACATGAGGATGTGAGTTTCTTTGTAGTGTGATTTGTTGAGCTACACTCTATGGTGGTAAGGAAAACGTGGCTCTTGGCTACGGAGGTGGGACCTGCCCATCTGGATTTACAACGTGGACACACCTCCTAAAAGCCCTGCCTCATCCACAGTCAGAGCCACCATGAGCCCGTACATGAGCCTGTGGGGTGTTTTCACATCCAAGCCATACAATGCCTGAATTATCTGTGCTTGCTGGATAGTGAAATGGAACTTTGCAATAATTTAATGTACAAAATAATGACTATACAAAAGAAGTATAGAGAGGGCTATTTACCCACAGGGAACTGGAATCTCCCAGGTAGGAAAAGACGGGAAGCATCATCAAAGACCACACGGGATTTAAGAAACGGCAGAGTGAACCAGGGTGGCAGAAGGAAGAGGAAGAAACGGCATGAAAGACAATGGAGAAGGAACGTTTTTTTGTTTGTTTGTTTGTTTGTTTGTTTGTTTCTGAAATGATTCCAAAAAGAAAACTGTGCTGAGCTTTACACTGTGTCTGTGAATATTTACTGGCTCCCTTCTAGGCTCTAAGATACAGGCCATGCCAAATGGAGCCTGGTGTCGTACAGGGACTAGCCAGAGAACGAATTGATTTTCTCATTAATTTTCTCATTGTTGTGATCCAATGCTTGGCGAGAAGCCTCTTAAGGAAGGAAAGATGTGGACTGACGGTTTAGGAAGAATAAAGTCCATCCTGCCAGGAGAGTCATGTGGACGCAGTCAGGTTATGGAAGTGGCCATGTTTGGTCTTTTGTCCTTCTTATTCAGCTGAGGGCCAACATGATACTACCCACATTCAAGATGAATCTTTACTCTTCACTTAAAGTTTTTCTGGATACAGTCTCATAGACACACCCAGACATGTGTCTCCATGGCAACTCTACATTCAGTCAACTTAGTCATGAAAATTAAGCAGCACCACTCCAATCAAGGGCAAAAAACCAAATTAGAAAAATGATAGAGGAACCAAGACAGTAAAAAAAATTCTGGCTGGCTCTCTGGGCTGGTGTCCAGAGCAGACCTTGGGCTCAAGATCTGCAGCCAGTCCCACAACATCCAGAGGAAGCTCCACTCCCAGGCGCTCTGACACACCCAGGATCAGAAGTGAGGAGGAACTAACATCTGTCCCAACACTGGGAGTAACTGGGATCAGTGGGACCAGGCACACAAGAACTCCACCAGCCCAGTGACTCGGGTTCCTTCCGGTCTGTCTGGGCTAGTGTCCAGAGTAGATCTTGGGCACAAGCTCTTCAGCCAGTTGACTCCACAACACCTAGAGGAAGCTCCATTCCCAGGTGACCTAACAAGTCCAAGATCACAGGATCCCAGAATCACAGGATCACAAACACAGCTTGACTCTGTGGAGTTCTGACACAACCAGGATCACAGGAAGGATAGGCTCCAGTCAGATTTAGCAAGGGCAGGTAGCACTAGAGATAACCAGATGGCAGGGGGCAAGCGTAAGAAAGTAAACAACACAAACCAAGGTCACTTGGCATTATCAGAACCTACTTCTCCCACCATAGCAAGTCCTGGACACATCATTACACCGGAAAAGCAAGATTCAGATATAAAATCACTTCTCATGGTGATGATACAGGACTTTAAGAAAGACATAAATAGCACCCTCAAAGAAATACAAGAGAACACAGGTAAACAGCTAGAAGCCCTTCAAGGGGAAACACAAAAATCCCTTAAAGATCTTCAGGAAAACACAATCAAACAGGTGAAGAAAATGAGCAAAACCATCCAGAATCTAAAAATGGAAATAGAGACAATAAAGAAAACAGAAAGAGAGACAACCCTGGCCATACAAAACCTAGGAAAGAAATCAGGAATCAGATGCAAACATCACCAACAGAATACAAGAGATAGAAGAGAGAATCTCAGGGACAGAAGATACCATAGAAAACATTGACACAACAGCCAAAGAAAATGCAAAAAGCAAAAAGCTCCTAACCCAAAACATCCAGGAAATACAGGGCACAATGAGAAGACCAAACCTAAGGATAATAGGTATAGAAGAGAGTAAAGATTCCCAATGTAATGGGCCAGCAAATATCTTCAACAAAATTATAGAAGAAAACTTCCCTAACCTAAAGAAAGAGATGCCCATGAACATACAAGAAGCCTACAGAACCCCAAACAGACTGGACCAGAAAAGAAATTCCTCCTGTCACATAATAATAAAAACACCAAATGCACTAAACAAAGAAAGAATTTTAAAAGCAGTAAGGGAAAAAGGTCAAGTAACATATAAAGGCAGACCTATCAGAATTACACCAGACTTCTCACCAGAGACTATGAAAGCTAGAAGATCCTGGGCAGATGTCATACAGACCCTACAAGAACACAAATGCCAGTCCAGGCTACTGTACCCAGCAAAACTCTCAATCACCATAGATGGAGAAAACAAGATATTCCATGACAAAACAAAATTTACACAATATCTTTCTACAAATCCAGCCCCACAAAGGATAATAGATGGAAAACATCAACACAAGTAGCAAAACTACACCCCAGAAGAAGCAAGAAGGTAATCTTTCAACAAATCCTCACAAACCTAATTCCACCTCTTACAACAAAAACAACAAGAAGTGACAATTACTTTTTCTTAATATATTAATATGAAAATTAATATTACCAACATATCCTAGTCGATTGAAATCCAAAAATATGAGGAATTAGAAATTTGTTGATTGTCATCCAAAGGTCTCTCTAATGTGGTAATTGGAGAAATAGGTCTAACATTGTACAATCTATATACATTTTCAGCTTGTTTGTGACAGTGTCTTGCTGTGTACAACATAAGGGTCTTGAAATCTTGCTTCTCCTGTCTCAGCCTCTCTATTAGTAGTATTGTTTATTTCATGTCTTTACACTATACTATGGTTTTCAGAACAGCTTATGTATTTCAAAAGTGTTTATATACCCAAAAGAAACATAGATCATTAACTAGGGAGGTTGCTTGTATGAGAACAACAAAGAGTGAGACTGAATGCTTTGCCTGACATTTGTAACTCTTGTATCAAGTTTGAAGAAGAGGATTTTATAAGTTACTCGTTCTTTGAGATGAATGCTTTTCCAAATTATCACAGCTAATGAACTAAATTCTTACCCTCACCCAATGTCCGTGCCACCCTTCAAGCAGAACCATTGTTCGTTGAATCAGTTGGTGAATGACTTTATGGATAGACCATCTTAATACAAACACCATTTCTTAAATGAATGTAACCTGTTCTCTGTGGCCTGAGAATAAAGTCACTCACTCAAGTCAAATACCTTTGGCCATAGCAGGAAGTCTGTATCCAAAAATCGAGCCTACAATTCATTTCT
>JADRCD010219937.1:13827-31269 GCA_019843815.1 Montemys delectorum
AAAAATGTATTTTCACTATTGCTCTAGACGAGCATCTACATAAGACTGTTAAATTGATTGTTGTTTTATATCAAACAACTTTTATAATACTTATTTGTATTGTTATAATATTTTATAAATTTTAAGGAATATGACAAAAACGATATTGTAGGTATTGAAGGAGGGTCTCTGGGAGGAGTGGGGATATAAAAGGGAAACAAGAATGTGATTTAATTCTATTTACTTAAAATATGTTTTTAAATGTTAATAAATTCAGATAAATTGAAATCATGTAACTTTTCTCAACATAATGCAATAAAAGTTTAAAAAAAAATTCTACTTGTAAAGTTGATGTTGTGTGGCTCACAAGGATTTGTAGGAAATGTCACATATGCAGTAAAATCCAGAGATCATAACAGGGTTGGTGGCAAAAAAAAAAAAAAAAGATACATGGACCATCATCACTTAAGCCATGGGGTTGCATGGACACCTAGAGGGATAGAAAGTACAGGAAAGAGTCATAAGTTACTAAGACCATGGGGCATTCCCATATACCAGGGTCATAGCAGAGGTAAAACTTAAGTATTAAAAGCCTCATATACACCAACCTAGGAATTGTCTTTTAAAAGCCAGGCCAGTTATTCTAGATATTCCATCTCAAACAGATGCATGCATGCCTCTCGGTTGTTGCAAATGAATATTCTACAGAAAGATTTTCTTTGAGAAAATTCTAATTATGTGTGCTATATCTTTCCATGTATCTGTCACCCACAGGTGCTGCTCATGAAAGCCAGAAGTGGGAGTCAGATAGATGTCCTGACACTGGAGTCATGGGTGGGTGACTGTGAGATGTGGGAGTCAGATAGATGCCCTGGCACTGGCGTTACGAGTGGGTGGCTCTGAGATGCTTCCCATGGTTGTTAGAATGGAACCTGGGTCCTCTAGAAGAAGAGTGCTCATTCATAACTGCTAAGCCATCTCTACGACACCCCTCCCAATTTTTTTTTAAATTAAAGGATGTAAGTCTTGTCATCTGGCCTATGATGTTTGATGTTCTGTTTAATGAAATTTCAAATCATTCTTACCTGAATTACCATCACAATTAAAATCCCCCCACCATTTTCAAAGTATAGCTTCCAGTACCAACAAAGAAAGGATAATTTATTGCTCTGGGTACCCCACCCAGAGACCCTGTAATGGAAAGCTAGTAAGAATCATTCACCTTTCTTCTAATCTCCTTTGTGAGTCCATAATTGTACTGTATAATTATTTTCTATCATTTGTTAGTGTTTGTTTACCTCCCCCTGTTTTTCACAGTCATTTTCTGATTTTGAATTTGAACTTATTTTTAAGGTGAGGACTGATTTGCTACTTCAATTTCAAGCACAATACAATGCCATCTTTTTTTATGATGAGACCTCTATTTACATTTTAGTGAGTTGTGAAGAGGCATCTTGAATATTTAAAGATGCTACCCTAGGAAAATCTCTGTTCTATTTATGCCCTACTTAGTATAGTTATTTTGCAAAGGTTTTTGAATAGCTATAACCAGAAGAATCACCAACAAATCATAATGGAAATTGTACATAATAGAGAATGCCTTCCCAGAGGGCCAAAGCTAAAAACACTGAATTTCTTAAAAATACCACAAATACTTTTGTAATGCCTAGTTGTTCTGGCAGGAGAGCAGACAAATTCCTCTGAGGCAAACACAAGAAAGCTTCAATGCGGAGAAATAAGCAAAACCCAGAACTGTTATTGGCTTCTTGGAAGTGACTCTGTCAAGCCTTATGGCCCGGGAAATGTTAGTAGGTACATTAGGAGGGTAAGAAGTGTCTGCTGAAGCATTCCAGGAGCCGTGGCACTGTTGGAGGAAGAACAGGACGCCTGCCCTGCAGAGGTACTTCGAAGAAAGCTGTTGATTTAGCCTGAACTATAAGTGAGAAGAATAAGACAATGGGATATATGGAGAATTGCCAACCTCCTGCTTTTACTCACATGGCTTGTTGGTTAATCTCAGTGTCAGTGTGACAGTTTAGTATCCCCAAGGGAACAGACCTCTGTGTATGTCTTGAGGGTGTTTCCAGAGAGGTTTAATTCAAGAAGGAAGATCCTTCCTGACTGTGGGTGGCATATTTTCCAGGGTCTGCTGTCCCACACTGAATAAAAAGAAGACAAAGTCTAGGGAGATGGCTCAGTAGGCAAAGTGTGGAGTACAATACCAGGATTTCAAAAAAGCAAGGCATGGTGGTGCATGCTTGCCATCTCAAGGCTAGGGTGGCAAAGATAGCCAGATTCTCAGGACTCGTTGGCTGGACAGTTTAGAGTCATTCACAAACCCCATGTCCTAGCTCAAAAGCCAGGGCTCTTAGGGTGTGACACCTAACATTCCCCTCTGGCATTTACAAGGACATGCATGTATGCACCTGAACATGCATATGAAGATGCACACAAATAAAACAAATAAGAACTGGAAAGAAGAAAGCAAGGTGAGCAGCAGCATCCAGCTCTCTCTGTTCTCTGACTGTGGATGCAGTGTGACCCCCAGTCATGGCAGGCTCTAGGACAAAATAAATGCTTTCCCCATTCAGTTGCATCTTATCAACTATCTTGTCAAAATAATGAAAAAGTAGTCATTGCATGCTCCCACAGGGACTAAAGTTGAATTATTGAAGGGTCAATAGATAAAAACCAAAAGCCAAATGCAAAAATGCTGACTGATCACTCCCAATTGGCAGTGTCCAAAGATGCTCGGAAGCAGATAATATAAACCATCTTTGAAAAAATTTACTTATACTAGCATCTAAGAACTCCCACAGATGGAAGCCAAAAGACATGTGACACATTAAATATTTGGTAAGCACATAAGAAAATCAGTGCAGGGGCAGGAAAGGAGAAAATGCTGCTTCGTCACTCTGAATATACTATTGATATTGGAACATACGAGGTATACACCATACATCCTAGCAAAACTGATTTGTGTTTTGAGTATGTTTTTTCTAATACTGAATAACTACAATTGAAGACTAAAAACAGAAACTCAATTAAGAGCCACACCAAATATAATAAGAAAACTGTGACTTCTTAAAGAATTGCTATTGCTATTGTTGTGATAGAGCATGAAGCCTATCTTTAACAGATCTTTCTGTATATATAACATGAGACTTATCCTGACTGTTGTATTTTATAAACAAGAAAGAAAGAGCCAAGATATATTTGGTAAAGGCGTGGTATGGTGAGGTGGAACGGGGTGCCTCTACAGGCCCATGCTGAAGCATCCCTTCCTCCTGAGATACCGGCCATAGGATGCAGACAGTATGGAATAGAGCTTATTTAGGGCATGGGGAGGGGAGTTGAGGGAGTAGAGGCAGAAAAAGGCAGAGAGAAAGAGAGACAATAGAGGAGAGGAAGGGAGAGAGAGAGTAGAAGCTGGCCAGGAACACATGGAAAGAGAGAGGGGAGGTGAATGGGGAGAGAAGGGACAAAGAGAGTAAATGAGTATGAGAGTAAGGAAGTAAGAGGTTGAGGAGGGGGCAAGCAGCCCCTTTTATAGTGAGTCAGGCATACCTGGCTGTTGCCAGGTAACTGTGCAGTGGAGCCTAGAAGGAATGCTAACACTGACTAACACATCTTTCTATGAATGATGCAAGTTGTTGACCATAGGACAACGCTGTACAGAACCTCAGATGTCTTCACTTGTGTATCTGAAATGTTTTGATCATTATTTAACTATTAATCATTTCTCCCTCCATTCAAGCCAAGACAACCACCATCCCACTCTGTGCTCCTGTGAAATGATTCCTGTGAATCATTTGAAAGATTTCTTTATTTTATTTTATATGTATATGTATTTGCCTCAGTGTATGCATGTGCACCATGTGCGTGTCTTGTGCCCACAGAGGTCAGACCCTAGAACTATAATTGCACACAATTGTGAGCCACTACATAGGTGATCCAGCCAAACCCAGGTCCTCTGCAGTAGCAGCAAGTGCTCTTAAGTACTGACACATCTCTCCAGTCCCAAGTTTAACTGTTTCAGACATCTCATGTAAGTGGAATGATAGAATATTTGCTTTTCATAACTGGCTTGTCTTATTTAGCCGAAGGTCTTCAAAGATCACATATTATTACATATTACAGGTAATGTTTCGTGAGATTTTGCTTTACATGCTTTTAATGATTAGTAGCATTAATCATCATCTCACCTACCTTTTGGCTATTTGCTTATTTTCTTTGGAGTTGTGCCTACTGAAGTTCTTAATGACTTTTTGTCATATCAGTAAATTTTTGGTATGGGTTATTGATTGTAGAAGTTCTTTATATATTTTAAAATTAACTGCTAATTAAATACATAGTTTATTGGTTACTGCTCACTGCTGTGACAAAATGCCTGACACAAACACCTTAAGGAAGTGTGTTGTATAACCCTAATCCCTATCCCTTTACCTCTAACCACTAACCCCTGACCCCTAACCTCTAACCCCTAATCCTTAGCCCCTAACCCCTAATCTCTAATCCCACAATCCCTCACCCCTAACCCATAACTCCTAACACCTAATCCCTAACCTCTGACCCCTAGCCCCTAATTCTTAACCTCTAATCTCTAAACCCCTAACCTGTAACCCCTGATCCCTAATCCCTAACCCCTAACTCTACCTTAACCTTAACCTTAACCTTAACCCTAACCCTAACTCTAACCATTATTTTGGCTCACAGCTTGACAGGATAGTCTGTCCTAGGGTTAGGAGAGGAAAGGCAGCGGCATCAGGCAGCTAGGTCCATTGTATCTACACTCTGCGAAGGGCATCTGGGGAGATGAGTGTTCATACTCCTCAATCTTCCTACTTTGTATTCAGTCTGGGCCCAGCTAGCATATAGAATTGGGATGCTCACATTCAGAGTGGGTATCTGAACCTCTTTAATCCATTCTGGGAAGGCTCCCACAGACGTGCCTAGGGTAATTGTAAATCCTGTCATGAGATTAACCATCGCAGGTCTACCATTTGCCAACTTGACACACTAACATTACTTTTGAATCATAACCCTGTTCCTTAGAGTCCATCAAAAAATGCAAAATATATTCATTCCAACTTCCAGATTCCTTCATAGAACAGCCCAGGAGTGTTCAAAAATCTAAAGTCTCTTCTGAGACTCAAGGCAATTTCCTCAAGGTGAGTCCTAGTAAAATCAAGGAGTGTTGTGTATCTTGTATTAAAACTTAGAAAATAGTCTCAGGTCAAGTTCATAGCAAGTAGCAGACACCAAATTACTCTTCAGAATGAGTTTTATTGGGAGAGAGCCTTAATTTGCATTTTTCGAAGTTGGAGCCTTCAATAAATGGACATGCGCCTTCTGGGAATGTTTCTTTCTGACCAGTGCCCAGAAAAAAGCTTCTCTGTACTCACAGTAGTGTCTAACAGTGATAGCTACTTTAAACTCACACACAAAAAAAACATAGAAAAAATCAAAAACAAACAAACCTACAGATTTTTCTATCTTTCTGATCTGCTTACCAATTTTCTTGTGTGTGTGTGTGTGTGTGTGTGTGTGTGTGTGTGTGTGTGCTCATATATGTGTGTGCTCATGTGTGTATACATGAAATTACCAGAGTTGACACAGGACACACTAAGACCAAGTTTTCAGCACAAAGGAGATTTGTTTGCCACAGAGAGACAAAGGACAGGGAATAAGAGACAAAGATGGGAGAGACAGAAGAAGGGACAGGAGGAAAGGAACAAGGGAGAGGGAGGAGGGGTTTTTGTCCTGGAAAGGGGCAAAGGACTGCCTCTGGATAGACAGAGGACATATGTGGCACATAGAAAAGTGGCAGTTAATGAAGGGAAAAGGGAAAACCCTGTGTTAGGACGAGGCGTTTAATTGGGCATGTTAACTAGGTGAGCCGAAAGCTGCTTTTGATTGCTAGACTTGAATACTTTGATAGTTGGACCTTGGTAGTCAGCCTCAGGAGGAGGGAGTGGTCAAATCATGGACTAGACCTTGGGGGCTAGCTTCAGGAATGTCATCTAACAGTTTAGCAAGGAGAAGGGTAAAAGACAAAAACCTGCCAGCATCACGTGTGCTGTGCTCTGGCCGTTGTCATTCCTTGGGAAACACTCCCCCTGTTTTCTGAAAGGAATCTGGAGCCCACCAAGTAGACTTGGCTGGGTAGCCAGCTAGCTACTGAGATTTATATCTACACAGTGCTAGGATCCCAAGCACATGCCAACCTGCCCAATTTTTCACATAGGTTTTGAGAGCCAAACTCCAGCCCTTGCTGTACCAACTGAGCTATAGGGTGTGTAGCAAAACTGAGCTTTCAATGGTCCTGAGCCTGTTTTTGTAGTGCTGAGATTACTAGAATACAGTTGATCCTGAGTGCTACCATTAATAATGTATGTGGTGCTGGGGGATCAACTTTCAACCTCTACAGAACAAAATTTTATTCTTTGTGATGATGTTTTAAATGGGAGTATTTTTTCTATTTTCCCTTTGAAGATCTATTAGTGTTCTTTAAATTTCCTCTGAGACTGAAACATTCCATCTTAAAGGGAAGCCCCTTGAATAAAGGTAAACAACTCAAGAAAGCTTCAGGACATCCCTGAAATTGACTAGATTCACAGGGCAGCTTCCTACCAGAGTAAATGGTAAAAGCTGAGAGTCTCTCTCAGATAGAATGAAACTGAATGGCAGAGAAGACTGTCAGAGAAGAGATGCCAAAAACACCCAGACCAAACCCAGCTACCTGGAAGAGGTTTAAACTAGAGTCACTTGGAAAGAGCATTTCCCAACCTGTTGAGCTGCCTGCAGGCCGTGCACTGTGCTCCTCGGGGGTCCACTGGGGTGGACCTCGGAGATGCAGTAGATGTGTATGTCAGTAGATGTGTGTGTTGTGTCTTCCTAGGAAAAGTTTTGTCCTACCAAGAGGTCTGTCTAAAACCTACTCCATTTTATAACTAGGCCTAGGTTTCCATTTCCTAAAGAGGCAGGCAAGGCTTCTCAGGAAAAGCACAGACAATAGGCCATTAATGAGCAAAGCCCTGACATCTAGCTGAGGGAAATAGTCTTCCTAAAGACTGAGACAGTTCCTGGAATTTCTTTAAGGACTGACCAAAAATGGTAAAACTAATATAGCAACCAATCAGAAATATACTAAAATATCTGCTATTTATCTGGCCAATCATATTAAAAATTATTTAACCATTCCTAAAATTCCCCTAGCAGTGCTTAAAGAGCCTGTGAGCTCATCTTGGAGTCACCATTTTCTATGAATGGTTGACGCCCACATACTGGTTGTTTCTGTAGAATAAACACTCTTTGCCTTTGTATACTATTTGAATCTGCAGTCTTCCTTCAGCGGCTCTTGGACCCTTACACCACAACTATTGGTATATAGATGAACCACTGATTTTATATTAGTTTTATACTTTTATGTCCTGAATTCTAACAGATTTTGCTGGTGTCTTTAGAAGTAAATCATACACACCTATATACATACATGTCTGTATGTATATATACATATATATAGTTGCAGGATATGTAGATATAAAAATATGTAAGTATATGATCATAGTATCAGCAAATAGGGGTGATTTTGTTCATTCTGATCTACATGTCATATATATTTGTTATCTATTGGCTTGTGCTAAGATTTCTATTACTATATTGAACAGTACTTCTGAGAGTAGGCATCTTGTCTTTTTCTGGTCTTAGAGGAATTTTTTTCAGCTTCTTACCATGTTATGTAAAAGCTTATAACATATTATTATACTCAGGAAATTTACTTCCAATCCAAGTGTGCAGAGGTTTTTGATTCCATCAAGTGCTTCTACAACAATAATCACCCATTGCTGCTTGCACTGGATTTGTGTTATCATTCCATCAATATGTTGAATCATAGTGATTGATTTTCTTTTTGCCTGCCATCCTTGCAATCCAGAGAAAAATCTCATTTGTACATTGTGCACAATTCTTTAATGTTGTTGAATTTAGTTTGCTGGGTTTTGTTGAAAAGCTTGACATCTATGTTTCTGAGGAACATTGCTATATACCAGCTCTTCTTCCTTCTCCTCCTCATCCTCTTTTTCCTCTCTCTAGTATCCTCATCATGGATTGATATATGGGTAATGCTAGCTTTGTAAAGTGAGTTTGGATTATTCCTCCTCTTCAGTTTCTTAGAAGAATTTGTGTGGTTAGTGTTGACTCTTTAAATGTTCAGTACAGTTCACTATGAAGCCACTCTGTCTCAATGATTTATCAGGAATGTGGATCACCATTTTCACATTCCAATATATATAAATAGACAGACACTTTCATCTCTGCATCATTACCTTCTGAGGATTTATCCATTTCTTTTATGCTATCTAGATTTGTTGGCATATAATTGTTGATTTTTTATTTCTACTTATAATTTTCCTTTTATTGAGAATAGATTATTTTCTCATATAATATATCCTAATTATAATTTCTCCTCCCTCTCCTCAAGGCTTCCAGCTCCTCCCCACATTCCCTGTCCTCTGGATTCACTCTCTGTCTCTCATTAGGAAACAATGGGCTTCAAAGAGATAACCAACAAACATGACAAATCGATGAAGCAAAAGATGAAGCAAAAACTATCATATTGAAGTTGAACATGGCAACCTAACAGAGAAAAGAGTCCCAACATCAGGCAAAAGAGTTGGAGACCCACATGTTCTCACAGTCAGGAGTCCCATAGGAATACTAAGCTAATCACTATAATATATGCAAAGAGGACCTGGTGCAGACCATTTGGCCCTGGGCTTACTGTTTAGTCTCTGTGAGCTCATGTGTGCCTTGCTTAGTTGATTGAGAGGGCCTTGTTCTCCCAGTGCCCTCCATCTTCTCCCTGGAACTCTGAAGGGAGGGATTCGATAGAGGCCTCCAATTTCTGGCAGTGGACCTCTGCACATCTACTGCCGGAGGAAGCTTCTCTGACGATGACTGGAAAAGGTACTGATTGATCTATAAGAATAGCAGAATGTTATTAGGAATTGTTTTATTGAACTTTTAAGACCCATAGTGTTTGGTTTTACCCTAGATCTCTAGGCTATGTAGTCCCTAGTTCTTGCTTACCTAAGTAGTGTCAGGTATGGGTTCCTTCTGGCGTGGGCCTTAAGTCAAATCAGAGATTGAGTGGCTACTCTCACATGTTCTGTTGCCACCATTGCTCTAGCTTGTAGGAAAGACCGATTTGTGGTCAAATGTGTTAGACTGGGTTGGTGTCCACGTTTCTCTTCCTGTAACCTGCAAAGTACCTTCCAACCCAAAAGAGATGAGCACATGTGGGTATAGGCTCCTTGTAGGCACTGAGCCTACAAGGCTCAATGACTTGTGTGGATATTGTCCTCAGAAGTAGAACCAAACCCCTTGTCAGTATGTAGGGATCAACGCTTTGTCTAGAATCAGCCTGGGTTGTTTGGGGAACAGCTCAATTGAATGCAACCCAGTCCCTCCATTGGAAGTCTGGCCTGGCAACAAGAGATAGCCAGTTGAGACTTCAGATTTCCCCATTGCTGCCTGGGCCATGGACCAGTTACTGCCCAACCCTACTTGCCCGAATGGCTCAGATGATGCGAATAGGTGAAAAGCCGCAACAAGCTCAATTGAATGCTGCTACAAGCTCATTTAATAATCTACGGGGCATCCTTTATAGCCTCCACCCACTTCCCATTGGTCACAACCAAACATTTCTTTCAAGCAGCAGGTCCCAGATGGCTGGCATTGTCTGCGTCAGCAATCCTTAGTCTGTCAGGCAGGCTTCAATTAGGTCCTCCTGCGGGATTGCCTTTGTGGCTGCTGGGCCCCTGTTTATGCAGAGGAGGCCACCGCTGTTCCTCCTACACCCCATTACTATGAGTCCTCATTAGGTTCTGCTTCATATATTCCAAAAAGTTTTCCACGGCACTAGATTTCCACACCACCCCAAAATATCCACCCCCAATTCTAGCTGTCTCTCTCTGCACCACTTCTTCATTTTCTACCTGAGCCTTCCTACTCCTGTCCCTACCCATAAAATCTATTCTATTTCCAGGCATTCCTTCAAGTCCCCTAAAATTTACCTAACCTCTCTGAACCTACAGATTGTAGCTTGGTTATCATTTACTTAATGGCTAATGTCCACTTACAAGTGAATATATACCATATTTGTCTTTCTGGGTCTATGTTACCCTGCTCAGGATAATTTTTTTAGTTAGTCCCATCCATTTATCTGGAAATTTAATGATGTCATTTTTTTTAAACATCTGAGTAATTCTCCATTATATAAATGTACCACATATTGTTTATCCATTCCTCTGTTGAGGAACATCTAGGTTGTTACCAATTCTGGGTATTATGCATAAAGCCACAATGAACATGGTTAAGCAAGTGTCCCTGTGGTAGGAAGAAGCATCCTTTGCATATATGCCCAAGAGTGGTATATCTGGATCTTGAGGTAGATTAGTTCCCAACTATCCTAGGAACTGCTGTATTGATTCCCATAGTAACTATACAAATTTCTACTCCTACCAGCAGTATGGAGTATTATCCTTGTTCTACATTATCATCGGCATGAGCTGTCACTTGTGTTATTGCTCTTATCCATTTAGGCAGTTATAAGATGGAATCTCAAAGTACTTTTGATTTGCATTTCCCTCAAGGCTAAAGATGTTGAACGTTTCTTTTTTTTTTTTTCTCAGCTATTTGAGATCCTTTCATTGGGATCTGTCTTTAGATCTATACCTATTTTTAAGTTGAATTATTTGGACTGTTGATTTCTAGTTTCTTCATATATTTTTGAATATAAGTCCTCTGTCAGACATGAAGTTGGTAAAAATCTTTTCCCATCCCATAGGCTGCCACTTTCTCTAATTGGCAGTGTTTTTGCTTACAGAAGCTTTTCAGTGTCATGAGGTCCCATTTATTAATTGTTTATCTTAGTGTCTGTGCTGTGTTCTGTTCAGAAAGTCATCTCCTGTGCCAATGTATTTAAGGATATTCCCCACTTTCTCTTCTATGAGGTTCACTGTATCTGAATTTATGTTGAAGTCTTTGATCTACTTGGACTTGAGTTTTGTGCAGGGTGATAAATATAAATATATTTACATTCTTCTACATGCAGACGTCCAGTTTGACCAGCACCATTTGTTGAAGATGCTGTATTCTGTATTTCTGGCTTCTTTATCAAAAACCAAGTGTACATGTGTGTTTTGACTTATGTCTGGATCTTCAGTTCAATTCCATTAATCAACCTAATTATTTCATACCAATACCAAGCATTTTTTACTACTGTAGCTCTGTAGAACAACTTGAATTCTGTTGAACAACAAGAATATGATACCTCTAGAGGTTCTTTTATTGATTATGATTGTTTTAACTATCCTGAGTGTTATGGTTTTTTCCATATGAAGTTGAGAATTGTACTTTTGAGGTCTGTAAATAACTGTGTTGGAATTTTTGTGGGAAGTGCATTGAATCTTTTGGCTGCTTTTGGTGAGATGGCCATCTTTACTGTAAATCCTATCTATCCATGAAGATGGGAGATCTTCCCAGCTTCTGGTACCTTCTTCAATTTCTTTCTTAAAAGACTTGAAGTTTTCATCTTACAAGTCTTTCACTGTCTTGGTTAGAGTTATCCCAAGATACTTTAAATTATTGGAGGATATTGTAAAAGGCATTGTTCCCCTGATCTCTTTTTCAGTCTGTTTGTCATTTGTATGTAGGAAGGCTACAAATCTTGTTTAATTAATCTCATATCCAGCCACTTTGCTGATAATATTTGCTAGCTGTTCCCTTGTGGAATTTTTAGGATCATTTATGTATATTATCATTTTAGGATCACTTATGTATATTATCATGTATATTATGATATTTACTACTAGTTCCCTTGTGGAATTTTTAGGATCACTTATGTATATTATCATATCATCTTCAAATAACAATACTTTGATTTTTTTCCTTACAGAAGGTGGGGGTTATGTGCATGTGTGTGTGCGTGTATGTATGTGCATGTGTGTGCATGCGTGTAGGTGCATGTGTTGCATGTGTGTGTGTGTGTGTGTGTGTGTGTGTGCATGTGCATGCGTGCATGCGTGCAGAGCATTTGGCCTGTAATGCTTCCAACTCTACTCTACTTGTGGATTTTTTGCTGGTTTGTTCTGTTCACTATTGAACCTACTGATAGTATCCATCATTTATCCTTACTCCTCCTTTCAGGTTTTGTAAAAGTAACTCTTATTCACCTGAAGTAATTGTTATCTGAGAGGCTTACTGCCTCAGTCAGCTAACCTAGGCCAAGTCCTGGAAGCTTCTAGCCTCCTTACAATCTAACCTAGGCTGAGAATGTTTTCAGCCTTTGAGACTTGTTGCTAACTAAGTTCACCTTTCTTGTTCTTCCTGAACTCTGGCTGGTTCAACTCAGCTGTTGTGTTTCAAACTCCTTTTCAGGCTAACTGATCCTCTCTGGCTTCTCTCAGTCTCTCCTGAGTTGCTTTGCTTAGCCTCACACTAACTCTAGCAATCTGTTCTAATCCTCTGGCTCATCCTCATTCTCTGGCTCCTTCTGTCTTCACCTGTGTTTAACTTGTTCTCTCTCTACAACCTGTCTCTATAAAACTCTTCTAGTGAAGCTGCCTTCTCTCTCTCTGCACTGCCCCTTAAATAACTTTGCTTTCCTGTCTTTTTTCATGAGAGTTGGGTAATTTTATTCTGCCAAATCTTTTTCTGATTCATCACTTTGTCTGCCACTCAAGTAGACATCACTTTCAAACATGAGTGCTTCCTTCTACACACTAAGTTTATCTTCATTGTTTGGGATTAAAGGTGTATACTGAGGGTGTGTCTGTAATCCAGCTAGAGGGATTAGAGGTGTGTGCTAAGGGTGAGCCACACTACAATTAGAAAGAGGTTTTTTTTTTTTTTCAGTAAATAATACAATCTCAGGGATCACAGTGTGATCAAATATCCTTAACAAGGTTTGACGCTGCACTACCTGAGTGCTTGAAAATGGAGAGTATATACTTATAATTGTCACATTGTCTTGGTGAGTTGCCTCTTTGAGATTACATAGTGTTTGTCTTTGTCTGTAGTGAGGTGTATATTTTTATTTATTCTAGAGGTCGGGGCACATATACTGTGATATGCTTGTGAAGGTTAGAGGATGAATTAGAGGAGTCAGATTTCTCTTTGAACCATGTAGTTTCTGGAAATAACACGCAAGTCATCAGGCTTACCAGCCAAGCTCTGATTATGGATGAGTCATCTCCTGGACCCTCAGATGAAGTTATTTTTATTGCAGTCTGATATGTGTCAGCATGCTCATCATCTTTGGTGGCTACTGTCTGAATGAACCATCTTCTTTCATACTTTCACTTTCAGCTTATGTGTGTTCTTAAATATTAAATGAGACTCTTGGGCAATATACTATTGATCTTGAGGGTTTCCTGTTTTTTATATTGCACATTCAGCCTATCTACATATCTTCAGGTTGGAGATTTAACCATTTACATTTAAGGTAATTATTGATGGTTTCCCATAGGCCTTGTGATCCTTTTGCCTTTCTTGTTCTTATTTTATGTTTCCTGGATTATGTATTGAAATTATTTGGTTATTTTCTGTTTTTCTCTTGTGTGGTTTCTAATCTCTATAAGAATTTTATTTTATGCTTACCATGAGCCCTATCAAAATATATCACTATTGTTACAGTTTAAATTTAACTTTAGTCACATACAAGAAATTTGAGAGGAAGCAGTTGTTTATTTTTGAGATAGTACTCACTTTATATCCCTGGCTAGCCTGGAACTCACTTTTAATTGCAACCCTATGCTTTAGGCTGTTGATACCACAGTATTCACCTTTTTATGTTGTACATCCAATAACACATTATGGTTTTTAATACTTTTGTATTTTAAACATTTATACTAGAAGTAAAGTTGTCTTAGTCGGGGTTAATATTGCTATGATGAAACACTAGGACCAAAAGCAAGTTGAGAAGAAAAGGGTTTACTTGGCTTACATGGCCACATCATTGCCCATCATCAAAAGAAGTCAGAGCAGGAACTCAGGCAGAGCCAGAACCTAGAGGCAGAAACTCCTGCAGAGGTCATGGAGGAGTGCTGCTTACTGACTTGCTCTCCTGGATTTACTCAGTCAGCTTGCTTTCCTGTAGAACCCAAGACCCCCAGGATAATTGACCCCTTGTCAACTTGACTCACAAACGTAACACTGTGAAGCCATAACCATTCCTTTCTTGTTTATCCTCAAGATCATACATTAACATCAACCTCACAATGTAAAACGTTTATAAACTTTAGAAGTCCCCGGCCTATACAGATCCAAACACTTTAAAATCCAATCTCTTTAAAAATCCAGTCTCTTTTGAAGCCTAAAAATCTCTTTAAAAATTCAGTCTCTCTGCTATTGGCTCCTGGGGGGGAAAAAAAGTTAAATACTTTCCTACTTCAAGAGGGAAGAACCAGGGCACAGTCTGTCAGAACAAAGTAAAGCCAACTCCAAAAATGTGAATAACTCAGCATGCGTTTGTCTGGGATCCACGTAGAATCTTCTGGGCTCCTCCAAAGGGCTTGGGTCACTTCTCAACTGCATCCTCTGAAGCACACACAGCTTGTTTTTTTAAACTCTGGCAGCCTCTACTCCATCACTGCTGCAGTTATTGGCCGTCATCCCAAGGTACTGGCATCTCCAAAATGCTGGAGTCTTCTGTTGCCACTGAGCTACCCTTTTGCCAGTAGCCCCTCTCCTGGGCTCTCTTCATGGTGCAAAGCCTCAACTTTTCTTCAGGACCCTTTCAATCCTGGGGCTTCCACCCACCACTATTCTGGCTGTGACTCTTACCAACAGCCAATTCTGGCCTCTCAACTGTGCCCCAGCTGTTCCCTGTAACCCCTTTCATGCCTTCAAAACAAGGACCGCCTTGGTGACTCTCACACTACCAAGTTGAGCTGTCAGCTCTAGGTACAACGCTGGCCTCCTCTAGAACACAGCTTTTGTTGGCTCTCAGGAGACACTTAATAAAGGACTTAACATCAGTGATGCTGGTCTCTTCTTAGTTACCAGTAATTTCTCAGCTCCAGCTAACCAGCATCAATTGTCCCAGTAAGACAAAGATTTTATTTTAGATCACAGCCAATTTTCCAGCCCCACATGACTAGATGCCACATATTATTCACTTAAATGGCCTGGTAGAGTCTTTATGGTCTGAAATGTCACAAGCCAGGCCTCTGGTGTCTGCACTGCTCTCAATATTCCTATGTCCCAAGCTCCTTACAGAGCAGTCTAATCAGCTCTCAGTACTCAGTGGTTTATCCATCCCTAAATTTCAAAGACCTTCCTCATTTCTCTCAAAAATATTGTCAGGTCTGTCAGAGCCATACCCTGTTCTGGTACCCACTTGTCTTAGTTGGGGTTTCTGTGGCTGTGATGAAACACCATGACAAAAGCAACCTGAGGAGGAACGGATTGACTTCACGTTGTTCCATATAACAACCGTTCATCACTAAAAACAGTGAGCGCAGGAACCTGGCGGCAGGAGCTGCTGCGGAGGCCATGGAGGGGTGTTGCTTACTGGCTTGTTTCATGACTTATTCAGTCTGATTTCTTACAGAACCCAGATCCTCTAACTCAGGGATGACTCCACTCACAATGGGCAAGGCCAGTGGTCCTCAACATTTCTATTGCAGCAACCCTTTAATACAGTTACTCATATTGTGGTGACCCCCAAACCATAAAATTATTTGTTACTACTTCATAACTCTAATTTTGCTACTGTTATGAATTGTAATATAAACGTCTGATCTGCGGAATATCTGATATGTGACCTTTGTAAAAGAGGAGGTCACAGATTGAGAACCACTGGGCTAGGCTCTCTTGCATCAATCACTAATTAAGAAAATGCCAAGCAGCTGATCTTATGGAGGCATTTTTCTCAATTAAGATTCCCTCCTATCAGATACCCCTAGCTTGGGTTGAGTGGACATAAAACTAGCCAGGACAAAAGAGATTTAGCCACCAAGGTTGCGATGATATAACTGTACCTTTGTATAAGCAGAGGATCACTTCCAAAGCTCCCCTGAGGACTTGAGATCTATAAGTCCTCTTCTTTTATGTGAAATAGCACATTATTTGCACACAGCTTCTACAGACACAAATTAAACTTTCTGCAGGTTACCATAAGGCCTAACACCATGGAGATGCTGTATAAACAATAGTTATACTGCAGTTTATGAAATACTAAAAAACTGTGCATGATCAGAACAGGTAAATTCCAAGTATTTTCAATCAGTGGATCATTGATTCTGGAGCTGGAGAACCCATGATTTGCATGGCCACCTGCACCTGTGCCACCTCGGACCATCTGTTTCCATTTCCTATGAGTTCTAGCCTTTCTTATGGAGTGATGGTGTTATATGGTGTCCTTTTGTTTCAAGTTGGAAACCTCACTCTAGTACTTCTCTTAATATGAATCTAGCAATGAACTCTCTAAACTTTTGTATTTCCTGCAAAATCTTCACCTCTCCTAGGGGTTTTGAAAAACATGTGTTTGTTTTGTTTTCTGTTTTTTGGGGTTTTTTTTAATGTCCAGAAAGATAACCTTGGCTAGTTATTGTTTTCTTTTTCATACCTTTGGTATATGGTGTCAATCTGCTGTCTAGTTTGTAATGTTTCCATTAAAACTCTTGTAGTTACCTTGTAAAAGTTCTTATGCATGTGAAAAGCCACTTTCTTATGCTGCTTCAAAATTCTTTTCCTTTGACTTTGGGCAGGTTGGCTCAGTACACTATGTCAGATATGTATTTCTCTAGGTTCACATTACTTTTAAGTCTTTGAATTTCCTGAATCTGAATATAATTTATTTCCCCAAATTTAAGCAGCTTAGACATTGGTTCTTTGAATAAGCTTCCTCATATTTTCTGTCCTCTACATGGCATGCCCTTAATCCCTCTTATGGCCCTCTAGACTACAATCTTTCCGCTTCCTTTCCTTGGCACTCCCTAGCTCTCTGTTTACTTGTGTCTCGGCTGGGCAATACTTTAAATATTTCAGCTCAACATAGCATCACTCGGTTCTAATATCTTTTTAGTTCTGTCTTATGTCCAGCGTCTTTGTTGAAATTCTCTCTCTTTGGACTACAGTCTCTTGAGGTCTTTTTACTTACTTTCCTATTGCTGTGAAGAGACATTATACTAAGATAATATACAAAGGAAAGTATTTAATTGGGGGTGTGCTTACAGTTTTCAGAGGATGAATCCATGGCCTCATGACAGCGAATATGAAAGCAGATAAGCAAGCATGGGACTGGAATGGCAGCTAAGAGATACATGTTGATAAAACAACCATGGGATAGAGACAGAGAGAGTGAGAGAGACAGAGAGAGACAGAGAGACAGAGGGAAACAGAGAGACAGAGAAACAGAGAGAGAGAGAGAGAGAGAGAGAGAGAGAGAGAGAGAGA
>JADRCD010219938.1:1608-22731 GCA_019843815.1 Montemys delectorum
GAGAGAGAGAGAGAGAGAGAGAGAGAGAGAGAGAGAGAGCAATTTCTGGTAGTGTCATGCGATGCAGACTTACCTGGTGCCTTTGCCGAGGTAAGATCCATGGGAGGACACATGATGTTTGGAGAGAGCATACATAGGACTCAACAGATACTGATGGGTGCTTGCATAGAGCTTTGCAATACTTTGTTGGTCTTACGTCTTCGTTGATCTTTGCTTCCTTGAGAAAGGAATGGTAGAGAATTTCTGCTGGCATCCTGGCTGATTCTGGTTGTTCCTGCTGATTCCTGCTGAGGCCTACCTGATTCTGCTGGATGGAGCCGCTGCTGCTGATTCCTGTTTGGTATCCTGACACTACTGAAGGGGACTGCTGGGATCCTGACAATTGAGATTGGAATTGCCCCCGAGAACTACTTCTAAACAGGGCCACCACACATCCCCTTGTCTTATTTACCATCTTTCTTCCCTGCCTTTGGATGGTGGGCTAGAAGAGGAGTGGGAGTATTTGAGAACCCTTATTAAAAGTGGTTTTTAAAACATCTAAGCCTACAGAGAAGTTGGTGGTATAGATGAATGTGAATGCAGTTGCCCACAGAAGGGGACTTTAATTTCTCTGGTGGTACACCTATTGTGAAAGCTTGAAATCAAAGCCTCTGGAAAAACTACTCAGCTACCTCTCCAGCACCCTGTCAGCTCCTTTTAAAACAACACCTGAAGGGTAGAGAGACTGCATGGGGGAGTGGCCTGCTCTGTGAGACACTGTACCTAGAAGGCTCATGCTCTAACAGGGTACCCTTTCCCAGAAAGTAGATATGGGGGAGGTGTGTGTGGCTATCGTTGGGAAGCGTGTCGGTAAGCAGAAGCTCCAGGGTCAGTAAAGGTGTTAGGTCTCAGCAGCTTCCCTCCACCGGGAAGAGCCTAAAGACTACTCCTCCCTACAAAAAAGCCTTCCATCCTCCTGTGTAGACCACAGACATCCACTAGCCAGGACTTGCGGCTACCCTATTCTGGGTGGAAATAATCTCTCTAACTGTTCTTGAGATTTGTATTTCTATAGCAGGCAAACCTCCCTTCCAACCAACATGTTCATTCTCTAGCTATGCTAGGAAAAATCAACCATTTTTATAGAATCCCTCACATCTTGAATCTAGCATTTCTTTTAATGATGAACTTGTGCCTTTCACTCTGATTCATTGTGGATTGATCTTAATGTTTAGCTTCTATTTTTCTGTGTTCTGAATGGACAAAGTTCTGGAAGTGTACTTACTTAGCCCTTTATGCCCTTACAATACTTTGTGGTAGCCATAGTCTCCCATGTTAAAAACAACAAATATGAAACTAACAAAAACCCAGAAGAAAAATCATTCATTTATTTTCATCCACTCAACAAATCTTGGCTCTTCCTGGTTATTTTCTTAATGCAGGACATTCAGACATTCAGTAGTAAACAAAGCAGATGGAGAGCCCAATTTTATGAAGCTAACATTCTAGTTGGGAGACAGAAATTAGAATGAGGGAACAAATAGCTATAAAAAATAAGTTAATACAGCAATAAGGAGAAAAGAAGTAACATTAAAAACATCTATTAAAATGTTTATTTGCAAAGTAAGTGAAAATTTTCACCTTAGGGAGTTATTAAAGTGTATCTGACCTGGCTTTTAATTGACTAGAAATATTATTACCATAGTAGAGAAATGAAAGGGAGAGTTCCACTCAAAAGAATATAAAGAAATATGATTTGTAAGACAGTGAGCAACAGACCTGGGTGGTTCTGCAGTCCCTGAAATCTGTGCCTGTGCATTTCCTCTCTGCCAGTGCTGTTTGTATTTTTGACACTCTCCTCAGGATCTATGGCCTTAAATGATGCATGGAGAAGTGGGGAAATTGAAGCATTTTTTCTGCCATATCTGAATTTAGTGGCTAATAGCAATGTCCTAGATTCTTACTCCCTGGGTCTTATAAAAATAATGTCTCACTATGAGGGGTGGACAAGAAAGCATAAGAAAAGGAGTGTCTGAGTGGCCATGGTTAACCTAAAAAAAAAAACAGGAAGTAGCAACGAGAAGTACTTTTGATCATTAAAACACATAGTGAGTATCATGATGCATCCATCATATGATTGAGGCAGCTTGCATACTTTGACCAAATAAGTTTCAAGACCTGTGTGACCTAATCTATAGAAAAAAATCACATCCAAGGAATACAGTACAGCCGCTAAATTTTAAAACAATTATTATTATTATTATTAAAAAAATTTAAAACAATTATTTTCTTGTATTTTGAATTAAAATTCTTCTATAATTTTATTTCGTCTCCTTCCTATAGTTCTAGAGTATTTAACTGTTTCTCTTCCTCTTTCTCTCCCCTTTTGATCCCTTCTTTCTGTTTTTTTTTCCTCTAACCAAAAGTCACAGTCAGAGAATCAAAACTAGAAGTCATTCTTTAAGACAAGAAATAGATGATATTAAAGGCAATACTTTATCTTCATTGGGCCTTAACAAGAGCAAACAAGGGAAAGACTGAGACCATGCATTTATGTTGAAACAGTCATGAGAGATGGTTATAATAATGGTCCCCAAGAGATCCCTTTTCCCATTGTCAGCCCTTTTGAAATAGGGTACACCTCTCTTTGAATAGAGTGGACTGTGGTCCTTTTGGATCAAATACTGTGGCAGAGGTGATGTTATACAACTCTATTCTAGAGTGTCTCTGTCCTGGATAAATTGTTTTAGTCACATTGACATAAGCCAGGATAACCTGAGAAGAGTTAACCTGACTTGAAAAAATTAGTTTATCGAATTGTCCTATAGGCAAGTTTGTAGGCATTTTCTTTTTTTATATTAGATATTTTCTTTATTTACATGTCATATGATATCTCCTTTCCCAGTTTCTCCTCTGAAAAAAAAAGAAAAATAATAAAATAAAAATAACAAACAAACAAAAAACTCTGTTCTCTCCCCCCTCCTCCTGCTCATCAACCCACCCTCTCCTGCCTCCTGGCCCTGGCATTCCCCTACACTGGGGCATAGAACCTTCACAGGGCCAAGGGCCTCTCCTCTCATTGATGACTGACTTGGCCATCCTCTGCTACATATGCTGCTGCAGCCATTAGTTCCACCATGTGTACTCTTTGGTTGGTGGTTTAGTCCCCGGGAGCTCTGAGGGTACTAGTTAGTTCATATTGTTGTTCATCCTAAGGGGCTGCAAACCTTTCAGCTCCTTGGGTCCTTTCTCTACTTCCTTCCTTGGGGACCTATACTCAGTCCAATGGATGGATGTGAGCCTCTACTTCTGTATTAGTCGGGTACTGTCAGAGCCTCTCAGGAGACAGCTATATCAGGCTCCTATCAGCCAGCACTTGCTGACATCCACAATAGTGTCTGGATTTGATGATTGAATATGGGAAGGATTCCCAGGTATTTTCTTAATTAACGACTGAAGTGAGAAGGTCCGTTGTGAGTGGCAACACTTGCACAGGTGATCCTGGGTTGTATAAGAAAGCAAGTCGAGTAAGCGACACTGCAATCAAGTAAGCAGCATTCCACGACGGTCTCTGCTCTAGTTCCTGCCTCCAAGCCCCTGCCCTGATGTCCTTCAGTGATAGCTTATGCATTGAGAGTTTTAAGATGAAACAAACTCGTTCTTCCCCAAGTTGTTTTTTGACCATTGTGTTTATTATAGTAATAGAAAGCCAGCTAAGATACTTTCCCAGAAGGAATCTTATGACATCTATGTTTGCTCATCAAACTCTTAGCTCAACACACTGTGAAGAAACCCAGGTTAGAAACTGGAGGAGACACATTTTGGGAGCCACTTGTTCAAGACTAATCAAAACCACCCCAGCTACACCAACTACCTATAAACAACATTTGGATTATCCCTTCTTGAACATTTTAGGCACAGTTAAACCATCAGCTGATGTAATCACATGAGATGCTAAATAAGATCTAAAGAATAAATGACTAGACGTTCAAAGCAAAATATTATAAGGATTACAAACCATTGCTTGAGGGTAGATGATACCAAATCAAAAATCTCTCATATATAAATCATCCACTCATAAAATATTGTAACAACAAAAATATATTTTTATAAATGAGAAACTAAAATTATAGCAGATTAATTCTATTGTTCAAGATCACAGAACTTCCAAGAGGTAAAACCATTAACTCTATTTTCATGTGATTTCAAGTCTTACATATACATTATGCTCCAGTTTCAGAGCTGTAAAATCCATTAGCAGTGTATCCTGAGAGTCATGTATTTGCTTAACTAATGATTTCTTTCTTGGTGTCTCCCACTTACCAGTAGCTGTAGGACTTAAGCAGATTCCCCATCCCTGTGTAAAAGACATGTACTCCATGTCACAAGGGTAAGACTGACTCCAGGACTGGAGTGAACAACTTGCACTTTGAATGTATTTTATTGGGTATCATTTTTGTCCATTTTCTTACTTCAATTATTTACTATTCTAGCAACCATTATCAATTGTTGGCTGCTTACAAGAAATAAAACTTGCTACTAATATTTGACATTCATTATCTATTTAATGTTCACATTCTCTCTGTTATACTGTGACGATTATATACATTTTGCAAATGAAGAAACAGGTTCAGAGACTAATGTGGGTAGTAGAGTGTGTAGCTAGAATAGACTCCAGTTTTTACATTTAACTAGTAGATTTAATTTATTGGTATTCTGCTAAATGGTTTATAAGATTCATTTTAAACAAAATGGTTTTTATTCTTATTTGATTTAAGTTTTATTGCATTATGATGAGAAAAGATACATAATTTCAGTTTATCTGAATTTGTTAACATTTAAAAACATATTTTAAGTAAATAGAATTACATCACATTCTTCTTTCCCCAACTCCTCCCAGAGACCCCCTTCAATATCTTTTGGTTTTTTTTATTTTGTCATATTGTTTAAAGTTTATAAAATATTATAACAATAAAATGAGTAGTATAAAAGTTGTTTGTTATAAAGCAATCAATCAAACAGTCTTATGTAGACGCTTGTCTGAAGCAAAACTGAAAATACATACGTTTTTCTCAATATAAATTTTAAATAACTCCAAACATATTAGCTGTATATTTTAAAATAATACATCACTACTAGTTTTTTTTAAATGAACACAGTCTTTTTTGTTTGTTTGTTTTGTTTTTAGTAGAGCTTAAAATCTTGGCTCTTACTGTGGTACAAGCCCAAAATAAGAACAATTTTTAGACATTGGAGTTCATTGTAATAAGACTGTACTTCAATGACCCTCACATCACCAAAGGATTTTACCTCCATAGTAGCTAAGCTGAGAATTGACAGTTCTGCTGTGCCAAGGAATGAATTGTAGGCACGATTTTTGGATACAAATTTCCTGCTATGGTCGAAGCTATTTGACTGGAGTGATTGTCTTCATTCTCAGCCCACAGAGAACAGGTTACATTCATTTAAGAAATGGTGTGTGGATTAAGATGGTCTATCCGTGAAGTCATTCACCAACTGTTTCAATGAACAATGATTCTGCTTAGAGGGTAGCACAGACATTAGTTGAGGGTAAGAATCTGGTTCATTGGCTGTGATGATTTTGAAAAGCATTCATTTCAAAGAAAGAGTAACTTATAAAGTCCTCTTCTTCAAAATTGATACAATAGTTACAAATATTAAGTAAAGCAATCAGTCTCACTCTTTGTTGTTCTCTTATAAGCCACCTCCCAAGTTAATTGTTTATGTTTCTTTTGGCTGTATAATTAATTTTGAAATATGTAAGCTGTTCTGAAAACCATAGTATAGTATAAAAACATCAAATAAACAATCCTACTAATAGGCTGAGATAGGAGAAGCATGGTTTCAAGACCATTATGTGGTACCCAGCAAGACAATGTCAGGTACAAACAAGCAGAAAGTGTATTTGGATTGTACAATATTGGACTATTTCTCCAATTACCAAGTTAGAGAGATCACCAGATGATAGCCAACAAATTTCCAATTCATCATACTTTTGAATTTCAATCGATTAGGATAAGTTGGTAATATTAATTTTCATATTAAGAGATATGAAGAAAAAGTAATTGTTACTTCCTGTCATTTTTGTCATTAAAGGTGGAATTAGGTTTGTGTGGGTTTGTTGAAAAGTTACTTTCTTGCTTCTTCTAGGGTATAGTTTTACTCCTCATGTTGATGCTTTCCCTCTATTATCCTTTGTAGGGCTGGATTTGTGGAAGTTGAGTAAATTTTGTTTTGTCATGGAATATCTTGTTTTCTCCATCTATGGTAATTGAGAGTTATGCTGGGTATAGTAGCCTGGGCTGGCATTTGTTTTCTCTTAGAGTCTGTATGACATCTGCCCAGGATCTTCTAGCTTTCATAGTCTCTGGTGAGAAGTCTGCCATAATTCTGATAGGCCTGCCTTTATATGTTACTTGACCTTTTTCCCTTACTGCTTTTAAAAATCTTTCTTTGTTTTGTGTATTTGTTGTTTTGACTATTATATGGCAGGAGGAATTTCTTTTCTGGTCCAGTCTATTTGGAGTTCTGTAGGCTTCTTGTATGTTCATGGACATCTCTTTCTTTAGGTTAGGGAAGTTTTCTTCTATAATTTTGTTAAAGATATTTACTGGCCCATTACATTGGGAGTCTTCACTCTCTTCTATACCTATTAACCTTAGGTTTGGTCTTCTCATTGTGTCCTGAATTTCCTGGATGTTTTAGGTTAGGACCTTTTTGCTTTTTGCATTTTCTTTGACTGTTGTGTGAATACTTTCTATGGTATCTTCTGCCCCTTAGATTCTCTCTTCTATCTCTTGTATTCTGTTGGTGATGCTTGCATTTATGACTCCTGATTTCTTTCCTAGGTTTTCTATCTCCAAGGTTGTCTTCCTTTGTGATTTCCTTATTGTTTCTATTTCCATTTTTAGATCCTGGATGATTTTGTTCATTTCCTTCACCTATTTGATTGTGTTTTCCTATAGTTCTTTAAGGGATTTTTGTGTTTACACTTTAAGGGCTTCTAGCAGTTTGCCAGTGTTCTCCTATATTTCTTTAAGGGAGTTATTTATGTCCTTCTTAATATCCTCTATCATCATCATGAGAAGTGATTTTGGATCTGAATCTTGCTTTTCCAGTGTGATGGTGTGTCCAGGACTTGCTATGATGGGAGAATTGGGTTCTGATGATGCCAAGTAACCTTGGTTTCTGTTGCTTATTTTCCTTACACTTGCTTCCCACCATCTGGTTATCTTTAGTGCTACCTGCCCTGGCTAAATATGACTTGGGCCTGTCATTCTCATGATCCTGCTTGTGTCAGAACTCCTCAGAGTCAAGCTGTCTCTGTGATCCTGGGCTTATTAGAGCACCTGGGAGTACAGCTTCCTCTGAGAATTATGAGAGTCCCTGAAGAGTTTGCACCCAAGGTCTGCTCAGGGCACAGGCCTCTGATCCTAGGATCCTGGGCATGTCAGAGTGCCTGGGAGTGGAGCTTCCTCTGGGTATTGTGGGACTGGGCTGCACAATTTTTGCCCAAGGTTTTCTTAGGGTACCTGTCTAGATAGACTGGAAGGAACCCATGCCACTGGGCTGGCAGAGTTCCTGTATGTCTGGGTCCCATTGGTCCCAGTTACTCCCTGTGTTGGGACAGATGTTGTGTCCTCCTCACCTGTGACCCTAGAATCAGGGTTTTTATTCTTAAAAAAAAAATAAGTTAAATTTCCATGTTCTGTGTATGAGGTTTTGAAAATTACTCAAATGTAGGACAACTGAGAAATCTATAAAATACAATCTCATACAAACATTATTACTACTAACACTTTAGATATCTTTCCTAAAGTCTATCTGCTGTGACCACACACACACACACAGAGAGAGAGAGAGAGAGAGAGAGAGAGAGAGAGAGAGAGAGAGAGAGTTTTTCCAAGTTAAAATTATTTTAAAATTATATCTTAGGGTAACTCTAACTAAACAAGTGGAAGATCTGTGGGACAAGAACTTCAAGTTTCCTAAGAAGGAACTCAAAGAAGACCTCAGAAGATGGAGAGATCTCCCATGCTCATGAATTGGTAAGATTAACATAGTAAAAATGGCCATCCTGCCAAAATCAATCTACAGATTCAATGCAATCCCAATCAAAATTCCAACACAATTCTTCAAAGACATGGAAAGAGCAATTCTCAATTTCATATGGGAAAACAAAAAACCCAGGATAGTGTAAACAATTCTTAACAATAAAAGAACTGGGGAAATCACCATCCCTGATCTCAAGCTATATTTTAGAGCAATAGTGATTAAAAAATCCTGCATAATATTGGTACAAAGATAGACAGGTTGATCAATGGATAAATTGAAGACCCAAAAATAAAGCTACACAATTGTGGACATTATCTTTGACAAAGAAGCTAAAAAATATACAATGGAAAAAAGAAAACATCTTCAATAAATGTTGCTAGTCTAACTGGCAGTAGTTATGTAGAAAAATGAGAAAGAGTCTTGAACTCATTGGCACAGGGGGAAATTTCCTAAACAGAACTCCATTGGCTTAGGCTCTGAGATCAAGAATTGATAAATGGGACCTCATGAAACTGAAAAACTTCTGTAAGGCAAAGGATGTAGTCAATAGGACAAATTAGTAACCTACAGATTGGGAAAGATTTTTCACTAACCTTATATCTGATAGAGGGCTAATATGAAAAAATATATAAAGAACTCAAGAAACTAACCTCCAAATACCAAATAACCCAATCAAAACTGGGATATAGAACTAAACTGAGAATTCACAACAGAGTAATCTTAAAGGGTAGATAAGCACTTAAAGAAATGTTCAAATTCCTTAGTCATCAGGGAAATGTAAATCATAACAACCCTGAGATTCCATTTTACCCTAATCAGAATGGCTAAGATCAAAACCTTAGGTAACAGCACATGTTGACGAGGATGTGGAGAAAGGAACACTCCTCCATTGCAGGTGGGATTTCAAACTGGTACAACCACTCTGGAAATCAATCTGGAGGTTCCTCAGAAAATTTGGAAATAGATCTACCTGAAGACTCAGATATACCATTCTTGAGCATATACTCAAAAGATGCCCCACAGGGGCACGTGCTCCACTATGTTCATAGTGCCCTTATTTGTGATAGCAAGAAGCTGGAAACAACCCAGATATCCTACAACAGAAGAATGGATACAGAAAATGTGGTTCATTTACACAATGGAATACTACTCAGCTATTAAGAAAGAGGACATCACGATTTTTGCCAGCAAATGGATGGAACTAGACAATATCATCCTGAGTGAGGTAACTCAGACCCAAAAAGACATGCGTGGTATGTACTCACTAACAAGTGGATATTAGCCAAAAAAGTACAGAATACTCAGGATACAATACACAGAACAAAAGAAGGTTAACAAACCAAAGGGCCCAAGTGCTTCAATCCCACTTGGGAGGGAATAGAAAGTGATTATGGGGTGGGGGAGGGCTACAAAGGGGGGAGGGAAGACCTGGGTGAGAAAGGGGAATGGGAGGAGAAAAGGGGAACATGATCAGATATTGGGGATAGAGAACTGGAGTGAAGCCCTGAGGGCCAGTAGAATGAGTGGAAACAGTCCACTTCCAGAGGTGGGTGGTGGGGGGACCCTCTAGAATGTACCAGAGACCTGGGAGGTAAGAGCCTCTGCAGACTCAAAGAGAGGGGCCCTGGATGAAATGCCCAACAATGGGGAGAGGGAACTGGTAAAGTCCACCTCCAGGAGAAAGACAGGGCATCAAGTGGAGGGATGGAATTGCCATCCCACAGTCAAAAACTCTGACTCAGAATTGTTTCTGTCTAAAAGAACTGCAGGAACAAAAATGGAGAAGAGCCTGAGGGAAAGGAGGTTCAGCGACGGGCCCAAAATGGGATCCAGTTCAAGGGGAGGCCCCAATGCCTGACACTATTACTGAGGCTATGGAATACTCACAAAAAGGAGTCTATCATGACTGCCCTCCAAAAGACTCAAGAAGCAGCTGAAAGAGTCAGATGCAGATATTTACACCTAACCAATGGACAGAAGTTGCTAACCCCTGTGGTTGAATTAGGGGAAAGCTGGAAGAAACTAAGGAGGAGGGCAGCCCTGAAGGAGGACCAGCAGTCTCAACTAACCTTGATCCTGGAGATCTCTCAGACACTGGACCACCAACTAGTGGCAGCATACACTAGCTGGTACAACAAACCTCTCCCCACGCCCCCATCCCTTCCCCCTGACACATATAGAGCTATACAGCAGAGGACTACCTGGTCTGGCCTCAGTGAGAGAAGATGCCCCTAACCCTCAAGAGACTTGAGACCCCAGGGAGTGGAGAGGCCTGGCAGGGTGGATGGGTTGGGGCGGGGGGGACATCTTCTTGGAGATGGGAGGGAGAGGAGGAATGGAATGAGGAACTCTCAAAGGGCAGATGGGGAGGGGATAATAACTGGACTGTTTTTAAAAAAAAGATCAAGTTAAAATTATAACAAAAGCACTTTTGTAAGAATATTCTAGATAATTCAACAGGAAACTGAATCATTTCCTATAGAACAAATGTCCCAATTATAAAAGAAATATTTTTAAAACAATGAGAATGAAGAGCTTTGTTTACTTACGGTGTTGGAAAATTGATTAGCAATTTGAGGGAGAGGCAAATCATTCACTTAGGTCTTTATCTTACCCATCACACTAAAACAAATTCCTTTGGGTTAATATTTCTTTTAGTACTCCAATACAAAAACTAGAGCAGACTCAATTAAACATTTATTATACTTCTGGCGGGGAAGGACAATCTCTATTCTAGGTTGAGGCTTGGTTGAATAAATCAAATATAACTACAAAGAACTACAATACTATCTCCTTTGAGAACTGAATCAAATCAATAAGAAGATCACTAAATTCATAATGATAAAATAGTGATGGACACAGGCAGATAAAAGAGAAATCTAGTTAATCAGCCTACAAGAAGCATGGAACTCAAATAGAAATCAAGGAAATACAACTAAAAACAATTTTAACCTATTTTTTTTTCACCCATTGGATTAACAAGCCCCAGCAGTCAGGAGAGCCTATGAGTGCTGTAACAGTAACCAGTCACAAAGATCTAGTGACTAGTATCTAGTCAAACAACACAAGTTGACAAACTTTTGTGTAAAGGGATAAGTAGTGACAATTTTAGTCTCTGTAAGCCGTCTGGTTTCTCTTGTAACTGCTCAACTCCGTCCTATAGCATAAAGTGTCCTTGGATGATTCCTAAATGAATAATTGCAAATGTGTTTATGTGAAAAACAACTGTGGGGGCACAGGATGGCCTATAGACAATCACTGGCCAGCTCCTAGCTTAACATAATTTTTATTTCTCCATCACACTACAGATCCTTCAAAGATCAGCAGAGATTTCTCTCCATTACACATACTTGGAGATCCATTCTAATGGAGTCTCTACATTGATCTTTGCTTCTGCAATTATCATCACATCTCCAGAGATTCACAAAGCAGTTAAGAGACTGAGCAATTTACTCCTATTCATCTGTCACCAAACAGTAGCACGGGAACTCTGTATCTCTCTTCTCTGAGGTGGATGTCAGTGAGAAGCACTAATCCTACAACCACACTGCCTACTAATAAGAAGAACAGAGGTGTTCTCACAGATCACTGGATTTTGATGTCCATGTGGGCATAGAAGAGGTGACAGGTATAGAAAATAAAAGTATAGGATGTCCTATGCAATTTTAATTTCAAAGAAATATCAGATAAGTTTTTAGTACAAGTCTGCCTTAATCGCTCCTCTTATCTGGCCTGCATTGCATGTCCTTGTGTCAGCCTAGACTATGAGGGAACACCCTCGATAAGGATACCAGAATGAGACAGAGGCAAGGTCCAAGTCTACAAAGCTTTTTATACCAAGGGCTGGCCTTGGTATAAAGGCCATGCGCTGTGTCTAAGACAAGCCGTTTTCATTTTACAGAAGGCAGCATCTAAAAGAATTCAGGTAAAATGTTCAATACCACATACGTGGCACTTGGTGGGACAGAAGATGACTCAGTCTTTTTGCTTGGTGACCCCTGCTGTGCTATAAAAGGGGAAATCCAAGAGGGGTGTGGGACCTGTCTGTGTATTTCCCGTGAGTACAATAAAGGACCGAGGAATTGGCTTGGAAGGGCTCTAAGGACATCCAGTTATGAGACTCTTCAAATCAGGGATGCTTTGAAATGAATTATTCTAACAAATGAACATTGTACAACAGGTATGGTTGTTCTGATTAAACCTATGTTGTCACCGGGATCTTACTCTAGACCCCCTCAGCTCCCCAGTCCTTGGAATAGCTATCAATATGAGACACATAAAGCACAGTGTAGAAGACAGGTAGGGTTTATTTGAGAAGTAAGGCATATGGACAGGAGGTGTGAGGGACAACAGCCAAAGGCCCGATATCCCGATCTCCATCTAACGTCTCTGATACAAGCAACAGTTCAAGGTGCAGGTGGTTGACAGGTTTTGTTCATTTAGACTTTTTCTAGAAGGAGCAATGGGCTGTCAGAAAGCACCCTGACCTACAGTAATTCTATATGTTAGATTAAGCTCCTGAAACAAGATTTAGAGAGTATATTTAAGAATCTTCCAGGCAGTTCATAACATTATGTCTCCTCCCTGGCCAAAATATATGACTCAGTCACCCCAGTGCTCTAACCAGTAACTGGCACTTCAGTTCCTATTTGTACTGGTTACTTTTATTCAACTGGACACAGACTAGAGTCATTTGGGAAGAGAAAATCTCAACTGAGAAAATGCCTCCCAGGGCCAGTCTGTAGAAAAGGTTCTGGATTAGTGATTGATATGGGAGGGCCCCGCCCACTGTGATCCTGAGTCGTATAGGAAAGCAGGCTGAGAAAGCCTCGGTGAGCATTCGAGTAAGCTCTGGAAGCATTCTTCCACGGCTTTTCCTTCAGTCTCTGCTTCCAGATCCCTGCCTTGAGTTCCTGCCTTTGCTTTCTCGAATAATAGGCTGCACACTCTAGGGTAAAATCAAACCCTCTCTTCCCCACATTGCATTTGGTCATGGTGTTCTATCGAGGCAACAGAAATCCTGCCTAAGTGGTCTTGCCTTTATAGGCTGTTCAAGCCCCAGTGAGCTCCAAACCTTCTAATAGCCTGCCTAATAGTTGCCTTATTTCGAAGAAGATAAGACAGACTCATCCTTGGGCTAAGTAGAGGTTCATACGGTATACTTTCTGCTAACAACTTACTATAGAAGTTCAGGTCTGCGGTCTCCTTTCTCCTTCAATGGGCTAGTGGATCTCCATTCTTGGGATGTATGTTTCCACTGAGTCTAATCTTGGGCTTGCAAGTTCAGTAGAACTATGGCTCTGAAGCCCAGTCTCTCAGATGGGTGTTGACTCTGGCCTTGGGATCTTTTTTTTTCCTGCTCTTAGTTTCCAGAGCTCACAGTCCCTATACACCAGTTTGTCAACAAGGGGTTGACCTGGCACTTCTGCCCCCTCACATGAAGGTGCCTTAACCTCCATGGTCATTGTTTCCAATATTCTTTCTCTACCATTGGGTCCCCGGTATCACAATGAGCATGTGGGCACCTGCCATAGAACTGACCCATCCAAGCTCATTTGCATGTGCTAACTTATTTAGTACAACAACCCAGGCTAGTGGGCAAACTCCTAAGAAACTAATTCATCAAGGTCAAAATAGCTACCAATGAGCTGACCCAAACAAACATCAAACTCATGTCCATATGGCCCCAACTGATTCTATTTTTTTCATTGAATATCAGCCCCTACTAACAAAATCCCACACAGGCACATCACACTGGGCACTAGCTCTCTCCATCTGTATCTTACCTGCTTCCTCACCCTGTACCATCTCCCATTGCCTGTGCCAACAGCTTGTCATTCCCTTTACTCCAACAACTATTTTTAGCCTGAATACCCTCATCTCAGTAGCATCCTCTGAATGGTGTTTTTCTTTGCTATCTAAAATCTGTTCCACTGACCAGCAAGTGCTAGACATCACCTGGGAGTGTGTAAGAAATGCAGTGTCCTGAGCCTTGTCCTAGATCTGTGGAATCGGAATTCATGTTTAATTAGGATCCCTAGGTACTCACACACAGAGGATGGGAAGGAATGCTATATTTAGCCAAGCTTATTTCTCCACAGCCTATAGCTGTAGGTGGTCTTCTGCCCTCCCTCCCTCCCCTCTATATGATACAATCAGTTTTTTCTTGAGTTTCTAGTGCATCTGGTTGGCTCTCAGCACACAGCAGCAAAGCAACACCACCAGAGGGCTAGAAATGTGCCAAGTTTTACCAGCTCTGGGAAGAGGCAACACGCTCTAAGACCTTTAGGAAGGATCGACTCTACAAACTGCTGTTCTGCCTCCCTTCCTGGTTTCTTTGAGTAAAAGTTCACTTCTGGGAAGGATTTTCACTTGGCGTCTTCTATAAAGGGGTTGACACATGGTGTATTTTGTCACACCCTGCCTTATAGGGATAGCTCCAACCATTCTTCTGCATCAACAGCTGGAGCAGCTAAGCCCTCACCTTCACTGGTCCCAACTGCCATGCACAGAGTGAACTCTGGAAGTTTAACTCAATCCCTTGGGATCTCTGCAGTATCATGGGCACCAAGTACCTGAATTAGACTCAGTACTCAAAATCCCAGGTGGCATCTGCTTTGGTCATCAGCCCTGACTTGTGTTGCAGCTTGTACTCAGGCTTGAGGGTTTGTCACCAGTCAGCACCCAAGCCTCCTTCTTGAGTTCTACTCTGTTCTTGACAGGAAACTCTCACCAAATGCCCAAGTCTTCTGGATATTCCACTTCTCACCCCCCCCCCAAGACATGTACTAATTTATCTTGCCAATAGTTTGCTAGAAACTGCCTTGGTCTTGGAAACTAGACACTATTTTCACTCTCAAGTTGAGGGATGCTCCAGGAAAAGACATGCCTCTACTGGACTGAGTCAGTTCATTTCTTTAAGATGAACACAACAGATTTTGTGTCACTACAGTTTCCACAAGAATTCCTTGCATGCTGCCAGCAGGCCTGCTTAATACTGCTTTTTCTGCAGGGCTGTCTAGGTGCCCCTGGGAAAGGAGGTGGTCTAGACTTCTAGCTAGGGACGGTATTCCTGAGAAAGAGGGTGGTGACAGAAAGGGAAAGAGCTCACCCAACTCCAGAGTGTGTCATTTGGTGCTCAAAGAGCACAGGGGACAAAGCATCTCTGAAAGTAGCCAAAATGTATAAAATAGAAAAGGGAGCATCCAGGAAGAAGTCCTATCTACATTAAAAACAATCCACCACTCAACTCCAATCAGGACACAGTGACAGAAGGTAATATCCAGAGGGCCTCTAGGAGTATCAGGACTGAAGGCTGGAAGGGGACCTTTTATGTAGAGCCTAGAAGCATACCATAGGTATTGGGAGAAATGAAATGGTCAAACTGGTTCAGATAAAAACATGTCTGACCCAGCATGAAACTGGTTCTGCAGTGCATAAATTCTGTGTTCACTGAATCACAGAACTGAAAAAAAATGGATTCATGGCTAAGATGTTTTGAAATGACCATGTCAAGGGTTGGCAAGCATGAAAAGTAATTAGAGCTCTTAATTAATGCAAAATGGTATGGGCATTTTAGAAAATCTCCACTCCAGGCCACATACTCAAGATAAATAAAAGCATATATTTGCAAGAAGCCTTGTACCAAAATGTTCTCAGCTTTCAGGTAACCAAAAACTACAACTGAACCAAATTTCCACTAGCAGGTAATGAATAAACAAAGATGATGTATTTTTACAGCAGAATCTTACTCAGTGTGAGGAGGAACGAGGGCGCTATCAATATAAACACATCATAGGTGATTTTCTAAACCATTTTTCTGAGAGAAAGAAGCGAGTAGAAAAAGAATAAATACTAAAGTTTATTTTAAAATAAGTTTGAAGAATACATTTAAATAAAGCTCTAGAATATGCAAAATTGCACTAAAATAAAAGTAAATAAAAACACAACATAAACAAACAGAAACAGTTAACGGTTGCTTGAATAGTCTGTTAGAGAAAGCCACGATTACAAAAGGGAAAAAAATTGATATTATCAGGAATATTTGTTTAGTTCGTCATGGTGACAGAGGGTACATATGTATCAGGATGCAAGATTGTTTTCATGCTTTAATTCTAATCCAATAAAGTTGAACAAAATAAAGAAAATTCAGCACGGAAGCCATCACATCCTCTTCCTTCTTCTTGATATAACAGGGTCACAGAGATGATGGAGCCACTACTCATCCCCATTCTTGAATGAGACATATAAGTTTTCCCAGTGACACTGTGATAAACATACACCACAAGTCAGAAACAAACTCTTATTGTTTCAAGCAAGAAAAACTTGGGCGTGATTTATTACACACAGCCTAATCCTAACCTAGCTGAGTGATACAACTCACAAACTCAGTTTACTCTCATAAAATCTCATTGAAAAAATTAACAGCCCCAACTATGACAAAATACGATATACTGCAGCACATAAACTTTGCCCACATAGAATTTCTGAGATATAAATCAGACTTTTATTTGTTCATGTGAAAGAGTGATTGTCACATTCATTTCAAGATGGAAATCTCTGCGATGATTTATCAAGTCAGACTTTAAGAGGCGATGATGGGAATTCTGAATGCACTATAATCCACCACATTTGAAACCATGATGTTATTCAGCGAAGACTGGAGAACACAGAATGTATCCGGAAGGAAGCAACGGGGAGCAATATGAACGTGGATATTTATAGTCAGGTGAACTGTACATGGCTCCAAGGAAAGAAACTGAAGTTACATTGACACTCTCTGTAGATGGCATCCCACATCCTTATTGGCTTGGGCAAGGCTTTCTTGATTGATATGATGCTCCTTGGAATGAGACCTGATGCAGAAAGATGAGCATTAATATTTCATTAAAAGGAAGGCTGAAGACCCCTGTAAGTAAGATATATACATTTCTCACAAGACATTAGGCTGTTATTCAAAAAATTCTTGAGATGATAAAGCATTATGCCATCTTCATCATTCTGGGGAGTCAGAGGCCATCACCACTAAAGAGTCAAGGCAAGAATGAGGTATAGGTCCAAGCCATGCCCTACCACAGTGGTGTCAAATGAACTGCTAGCCCCAGACAACGACTGTTGGGAACAAGTAGAAACAACAAACAAAATCAACAACAACAAAACTTATTCTAAGTGCTACCATTTCATTTTCAGAAACTAAATTCAAGGTTCCAGGCCCTAGAGGAGCTGGGAACTCCCCTATAGCTGAACAGCTTTTGTTGTAAATGCTTGTCTCATTCCAGACATCTCAAGGACAACTTCTCCATCTTGTTGACAGGGTCAAACAAGTTTGTACTCTCAAGCCTAGGAATGAGTACCTACCCCATTTCTCCAAATGTTTTTCTTAACTGTTAATCAGTAAAGAATGTAGAACTTGCTATTATCTAAACCAAGGTGCATAAGTTGTAAAAAATATATATTTAATTGCACTCTAATTAACTATATGCATTAACTATTTGTCATCCCCTTATCACTCTGAGCTCTGGACGTAATGTCTAGGAGAATGAATTAAGGACTTTGCAACAAGGGTGCCCTGGATATGGCCAGGTCTCCAACAGGCACTCCCTTGATTAACCTATAATGTCAAAACACAATTGGATAACAGTGCAGCTTCCCCCAGCTTCTCCTTCATTTTGTCTTCCCATCCTTCAACAACATCATACAATCTTCCTTTGGGCACATGGTTCAGATTCCAAACGGGTTGTCTCCCCGAGCACTCAGAAAAATAATGCTTTCATTTTTTAAGCTTTCGTATCTGAAGTGAGTTTTTTTTTGGTTCCCACCTCAAACCCAACACCACTTCCAAATCAACTGAAATAGAGTTACCCAGTTACACACACAAGACTGAAAGAGGCGTTTTCATTGAGGAGTGACTGGTATATAAACCTCCCTGACCCCACAGTACACTGAGATAAATGATTCAGAATAGATTTACTGTGTTTTGTGTGTGAGGAATTCATTCATAAACAGATCCTCTATTTTGCAACCATTGCTCCATTTTTTTTTTATTTTCCCAAAATAATCATCTGCAAGTAATGAGAATGGTCTCATTCTCGTTTGCCGAGGAAATCAGTAGAAGCATCCAGACACTCCCCACTTTGCCACCACAGAACTAGGTTGCTTCGCACCCTACTTTGGAGCCAACATACATTTAGACAAAGAAAAACTTTAGACCAAGGTTACCTAGGAGATAGTGGCGGTTGAGAGGATGTGGCTGGTGTAAGGCAGAGAAGGGTGTGCTGTGAGAAAGACTGGAGAATTTATGGAAGGGCTCTGCAAGAAACAAGCAGGGGACAAGGAGGGTGTCGTGAATAAAGCAACAAAGTGGTGTCCACAGGTGTCCCAATGCTTGTCCTCTTCTTTGCCCCATGCCTCAAGTGTTTACTGGAACTCTGGTGAGTACTGCGACATGCTCACTAGTCTCTGCTGGAAGTTGAGTCACCTAAATGCTCTCCGTGGTATGGGAGAGCCAGGTCAGCCTAACAGATACCCCCTCTAGTGCCCTCACAAGCAACATCCATGGCTAATCCATGGTAACGCTAGAACACTCATCACAGCTGGGCATGGTGGCACACACTTGTAATCCCAGTACAAGGGAGGTAGAGACAGGTAGAATTCTTTGAGTTTGAGGCCAGCCTGGTCTGCATAGTAAAACTCTCTTTAGATTAAAAACAAAAACAAAAACAAAAACAAAAAAGACAAAAAACAAAAACCTTCTTTCCTATTTCTACTCACTTTCCGCAACACTAGAGAATTCAGCAAGGACAGAAAACAAAGAAAAGGGGGAAAAGACTGGCATCCCACAATTCCCTTCCAGACATGCCCCACCCACCTATTATTAGTTTTCCTTTAAAAGTTCTACCACATTCCAACAGCACCAAGATGAAGACCAAGCCTTTAACACACAAGCCTTTGGGAGACATTCCTGTCTCTCTGTAGCAATGCTCCTCCTAGCTAATGGGCTGAGAATGATGTTAAACTATATCCTGTGCTTTTGTGGAAGAGCCTGATGATTGACTAGTGATGCCTTCCCTGGGAAGGAGGAGTTACATTGTCTAACAGGACATTAGCTACTCACACACCATCTCATAATCACTGCTTTATTCAGGACCTTGACTCAGTCCTATTTTAAAACAAATTTTTAACTAGGGTTCACATTTTCTCTATTTCTAGTCCATATAGTTCTTTTGGGACACACATGGGCTATAATTCCTAAATAATAGAATCAAAAATATGTTCGCAATTAAAATAGTGGGGTTATTTTTTTAAACTGTCATAAAAGTGGAAGATGCTACCCTGAAGACATTCAGACAGAAAGTCACTCTTCACCTGGGAGCACTACCTCTCTCTCTCTAAAAAGAAGAAAAGAAACAAAAAGGAAAAATTAACCCAAGACTAATTCTATACCTAGGTGTGAAACAGAGTGAGGAAGTAGTTTTATTGGCCGGTCAGTTTTTATATTCACGAATCTGTTGTAGACCCCCACATTACTAAAAGTATAATTACAGTAATTACACAATTAGACACAGAATAATCAAAACATTGTCTGTTGTATGATTAAATTTTGGGTGCACCTGGGAGATATCTTGAACAAAACAAGGCTGAATATAAACAGCTTGATTTGTGGTGGTGGTGGTCAGAGCACGGGTTAATTTTCCTCTTCAGTTTGGTTTCCAGTACCGTCGTCCTTATAACAAATAATTTGTAAAAAAAAGTCATTAAGGTACCTCAGTGACAATTGTAAAACCAATTATAAATTTCTGTATCTCGGAAATGAGACTGGAGCAATGGTGCAGAGCCACAATGCGGAGGAGGAAAGCCTCTGTGCGATTTTTTTTTCTGCATGAATAGAAGAAAGACATCCTTAAAGAGAACAGACATTTTTATCTGTGCATCCTTTATCTATGTAGTACTCTAAGACTATGACTTGTGAACTAAGGATGACTCCAATTGTCTCTTTAGACACTATCTCATGTGCTCAACTCATAGAACTTTGTGGGACATGCTGACCTGTTACAGGGCTCCCACCTCATGCCTTGCCACCATCACTAGCCTGGAGCAAGCCGTGTCTCTCCTCAGGTCCCTTCTGCATAAACTGCCTAGGTAGCTGAAGAAGTCACAGAATACTGTCTCATCAATAATATATCAGCAATACTGAGTCAACTCAGAATTGACCCAGCTGGAATCAGGGAGCCTTTAGGATGAATGTCGGGTAGTTCTTTGTATGTTGCCTTATTCACATGTAAGGTTCAGAGAGAGAGTTGGCAATTGAGCCAACATAAAGCAGAAACTGTGCCAGTGGACTAAGTCAACCTAATAATGGTTTCTAGTCATAAGGTCTTTATTTTTCAGGGCACTCTGAATTCCGTTTTCTGTGAGATCCTGAGGCTGGATCATATGTATTATCCATCTCCTGAGCAGGACACAGGAATCCAAGTGGTACTAAAAGTTGGGACTGTATCTTAGCTAATGTGAGTGATTACTGTTTTTATTTATTTATTTTTTTTTTAGCCAGTTACATTTTCTATTTTCTCTCATTCTTTCCTCCTCCAAGGCAAGATCCAGTCACAACACTGTAGTTTCCTCTGCTCTCTGGCCCCCTGTTATTGAGATTCCCAGTTTTCACCTCTGTATGTGCTCTCCGATGCTATAACCTGTAAGGAACCTAATTCCTTTGGCTGTTATGGACTTTGGCTGGTGAGCATTGCCACCCAAACTGTGTGCTGTCTCTATTGTTGCTATACATCATTCACTCTCGTTTCTGCTGAACTAACTTCTCCACTCAGCCCGGCTTCCTTTCCCATCACCATCCCTTTTCTATTTCAGATATGCCTTAAATGGTTGAGCGTGCGTGAATCCCTGCCTGCTACACCGTCTCCATATGCATTTATTTTTCCCTGGGTAAGCTTCAGGGAAAGAAATCAGCTTGCCACTGTATCACACAAAGAGCATAGAATTGTATGACAGCAGCTTTTCTTATACTTTGGTCTCTCTCTCTCTCTCTCTCTCTCTCTCTCTCTCTCTCTCTCTCTC
>JADRCD010219938.1:22741-39428 GCA_019843815.1 Montemys delectorum
TCTCTCTCTCTCTCTCTCTCTCTCTCTCTCTCTCTCTCTCTCTCTCAGGCTTGAGCAGGACTAATTTGAAATGCATAGGTAATCTGAAGTCACCCTAGTGATGTCAGTGAAAGAACACAAGATCAATAATAGGAAGCTTTGGCACAGTGCATAGGAATAAAAACATGCATTTAAGGCTGTTCTGTGGCGTCCACAATGAGATGTTTTCTATGCTTTCTTTTGTTTGTTTATTTTTGTTTTGCTTTGCTTTGTTTTCTTTTGGGTTTGGAGGGTGGAGGGTGGCAGGAGGGGATGGGGTGATGGGTGGGACTGAGGTGCATGATGTGAAACTCACGAAGAATCAGTGAAAAGTTGGAAAATGCAATAAATACAACCAAATGCTACAAAATCAAAAACAAAAACAGAAACAAAACCCCTATGCATTTACGTTGACAAATTTTTGTTAGGGAGCTACTTCAAATAAAAAACAAAGTTGGATCAGGTGGGACGACACTGTCACCTGAGGCTCTTTTGTTCCCTCCACCAGACTCAGTTTTGGTCATAGTATTTCTCACAACAGAATGAAATTACAGTGGGATTATTTGGGAAGGAATGTGGGAGGAACTTTGCAAAACAAATTTTTAGAGTAAACTACACTTTTAGTTTGATGCCAGTCTATTTAAAAACAATCATTTGTCAGGAGTTTTATGTGAGATTTAGTCCTGGCCAAATATACAGGCAGGGGTTTTTGGAAAAAAAAAAGTTCGGGTTCATAGTAAGAAAATCAATAGTGAATCAACAGCAGGGTCAGAGAACAGGGCGGTAGTAGTGTCTGCCACATGGCTGCGTTCCTATACTAGGCTAAATTGTTCCTTCAGAAATCACAAATATAAAGAAATGATAAAGCGGAAAAGTTAATGAGTAAAACTATGAATCCAAAGTACTTAGCACTCAGGTCCAATTTTCTTTACAAATGTGCTAACATCAGAGGAGTTAAAATCTTGAGCCCATTCTGATTCACAACTTAAAATTGCCCTGGTCTTGGCAACAACCCTTGGCACTCCGAGCATCCTGATTAGTGAGGTCTATCTGGGGAAAGGTGCTCCCTGGAAAGTTACAATCCTGTGATCCTCTCTCTACTCAGAGCCAGACAGTCCATCTCCCACACCTGTCCCTCAGCCAAAACTCTGAGGTATAGTGACATGGTTGAGAGTATGGAGACGTTAGCCCACTGGCACAGTAAACAGAAAACAGAGCTAGGGATCCAAAGGAAAGGGGGGGAGAATCTCAGACTGTGTGTGCTACCCATGCTAGAGAGACATTTCTACATACACCTTGCCAGGTCCTATCCGAGCAACCGAAAGCTCCTGACTCATTTCAGGTGCAGGCAAAGGCTGTTTCTTACTTGTTGGGAGTGCCTAGTGCCCAGTTTCTTCTGGAAAGTCTTGGATAGTCTGAGCAAACTCAAAGGTGGCTTCAGCAAGGAGCTGTCCAAATTGTGTTCCTCCCAACACTTGATTCTGCTACTAGTTTCTAGACCCTTGTGTCTACCCTAGAAGTCTCCTCTGTCTTCTTGGCTTCCCTGGGCTCTGCCTAATGGACTTCTGATTATAGTGGTCTCAGAGTAAGCCCAGCTTACACACAGGGAGAGGAAGTCAGCAGGGAACACTCACCTTATGGTGCATAGAAAATGAGCTTTGGGCTGGAAATGCAAATTTTGAAGAATAAAATTCTCACTTCTGAATACATAATAACCTCTAATTAGCTCACAGGTAATTAGAGCAATTCTAGGGGGCAACACACTCTTTAAGGATGGGTACCCAGGTTTTTTCTCCTCTAGGGAGAATATATGCAAATGGTTAAAATTACTTTTCAGCAAAGATTATATTTTTTTCCATATATTATCATTGGACTAACAGCTTGACTGTGGCCATAAATTTTTGGCCTTCTGCTACTAGTTTCCTGCTTCTGTTTGCAGTCTTTTCTGTATGTCATTGACAGTAGGACCTTAGCTTCATTGTCAGATCAGGAATGAGGGGTGCAGTCTGTCTCAGAGCTGTCTAGACAGTCCAGGAAGGGCCAAGGGTAGGTGAGGCTGAAATCTGATGCCATGTCCTCAGAATCACTGAACCACTCATAGTTTTTGACTTAGCATCCCCACGGTGTGACTCTTTTGGAATGAAGGAAATCACTTTAAGAAATGAAACCATGCACCACTCAGACTCTTTTTGGAACAAAGGAAATCACTTTAAGAAATGAAACTATGTGCCATCTCAGCCTGAGTTGTCCATAAAGCTGAGCTAAAATTACAAACCCTGTGTGCTACTTCTTTATTGGAGGTCTTAATAGGAATTAACCAAGAAATTATTGAGTGAAGTCCTCTAAGCTTATACTGAGTAGGAAAGGCTAGAGGCAAGAAGATTGTTTAGGGTGTTGTTGTTTCAAAGCTGTGAGGGGCTAGATTGCTGGAGTGCCTATAGGGCCGGAGAGGACAGAGCAAGTCAAGAGCAATTCAGTGCATCCTCACATTTTTAACTGGGCCATTTGGCTGACCAGAAGCCATCTGTGAGGTGTTGTTGGAGCTCGTGGAATGCATCCTAAAGTTTGTCACCTGGCCAATTGATGGCCCTTCACCAGTTTTCAACTCTAGAGCTGTCCCAATGTAACTGCATCAAATGCTACTGACTAAAAACAGAAGTCAGGGATTCACCGATTTGAATAGTACAATCACTTGCAACTGGCTCCATCTGCATCATTTGTTTGTTTGGCTTCTCTCTCACTTCTGCTGTCTTATTTCCCAGTGACCAAGCAAAAATTTAGGTGGGATGGACTGTGCACTTTCAAGTAGTGTGGACTCACCCATGAGGAAACCAAGACTTAGGAAGACCCTGTTTAATTGACCCTCTGGTCACACCCTCTCCATGTGCTGTCCAAGTAATTCACAACAAAATTCTTCCCTGAAACTTGGCTAGATCTTCCTTGATCTAGGCCTATGCTCTGCTAGCTCAGTTTGCAGCTACAGAGTGGGGGATAGGCCTGAAATCTATCTGATTCTGTATAAACCCCAGATGAACTCATGATCCAATTCTATACCCAGACAGCTTGATTTGCAAGAACATTGAGGTCATCACTCTTCCCCTAGAAATTGTCCCACACAGATGTACCATCATGAATGGCTCTGTTGGACACTATTTGATAAGAAACTTCTGAAAGCTTTTTAATTGGCAAAGATGACTTCACATCTTTCAAAACACTGTTCATTAAAAAAATGTTCTCACAAATATTTTGCCTGTAGCTGGAATGTCTGTTAGTATCTGGCTCACAAATTCATTCATCACAATCCTATGTTAATCCAGCTCTTCTAGGAAAGAAGAGCTTTTTCGTGGTAAAGCTGGTTGCTGCCCACCACAGATCCACACGTTCCTTTTATAGGTTTGAACTAGTTTTAGGAAAAAGGGCACTAGAACAGGGATTGAACTTCTTTTTTTTTTTTGATTTTTTTCTCCCGTCTTCTATTTTATTTAATTTTTTTAAATTAACTTTTATTGCATTATGATGAGAAAAGTTACATGATTTCAATTTGTCTGAATTTGTTAACATTTAAAAACATATTTTAAGTAAATAGAATTAAATCACATTCTTGGTTTCCTTTTGTATCCCCACTCCTCCCAGAGACCCCCTCTTCAATACCTACAATATCTTTTTGTCATATTCCTTAAAATTTATAAAATATTATAATAAAAATGAGTATTATAAAAGTTTGATATAAAACAATCAATTTAGCAGTGTTATGAAGATGCTTGTCTACAGCAATACTGCAAAAACATACGTTTTTCTCACTATAAATTTCAAATAACTCCAAACATATTAACTGTATATTTCAAAATAATACACCACTACTAGTATTTTCTTAAATGATCATAAATATGTAAAGTCTTTTTGTTTGTTTGTTTTGTATTTAGCAGAGTTTAAAATCTTGTCTCTTTCTGTGGTACAAGCCCAAAATAAGAACAATTTTTAGACATTGGATTTCATTGTAATAAGGCTGTACTTCAATGACCCTCAAATCACCAAAGGATTTTATCTCTATTGTAGCTAAGCTGAGGGTTGACAGTTCTGCTGCACTAAGGAATGAATTGTAGGCACGATTTTTGGATACAGACTTCCTGCTATGGCCAAAAAGCTATTTGACTTGAGTGTGTAACTTTATTCTTAGTCCACAGAGAACAGGTTACATTCATTTAAAAAAATGAGGTGTGTATTAAGATGGTCTATCCATAAAGTCATTCACCAACTGTTTCAATGAACAATGGTTCTGCATGGAAGGTGGTACAGACATTAGGTGAGGATAAGAATCTGGTTCATTGGCTGTGATGATTTTGAAAAGCATTCATCTCAGAGAAAGAGTAACTTATAAAGTCCTCTTCTTCAAACTTGATACAAGAGCTAGAAATGTCAAGCAAAGCATTCAGTCTCAATCTTTGTTGTTCTCTTTCGTACACGCCACCTCCCAAGTTAATTGTCTATGTCTCCCTTGGGTATATAAATATTTTTGAAATGTATAAGCTGTTCTGAAAACCATAGTATAGGGTAAAAACATGAAATAAACAATGCTAATAGAGAGGCTGAGATAGGAGAAGTAAGGTTTCAAGACCCTTACATTGTACACAGCAAAACACTGTCACAAACAAGCTGAAAGTATATATAGATTGTACAATATTGGATCTATTTCTCCAGTTACTAAATTAGAGAGACCATTGGATGACAATCAACACATTTTTAATTCCTCATATTTTTGGATTTTAGTAGCTTAGGATATGTAGATAATATTAATTTTCATATTAAGATATTAAGAAAAGGTTGTATGAGGTGGAATTAGATTTGTGTGGATTTGTTGAAAGATTACTTTCTTGCTTCTTCTAGGGTGTAATTTTGCTCCTTATGTTGATATTTTCCATCTATTATCCTTTGGAGGGCTGGATTTGTGGAAAGATATTGTGTAAATTTTGTTTTGTTATAGAATATCTTGTTTTCTCTATCTATGGTAATTGAGAGTTTTGCTGGGTATAGTAGCCTAGGCTGGTATTTGTGTTCTTGTAGGGTCTGTATGACATCTGCCCAGGATCTTCTAGCTTTCATAGTCTCTGGTGAGAAGTCTGCCGTAATTCTGATAGGCCTGCCTTTATATGTTACTTGCCTTTTTTCCCTTACTGCTTTTAAAAATCTTTCTTTGTTTAGTGCATTTAATGTTTTTATTATTATGTGATGGGAGGAATTTCTTTTCTGGTCTAGTCTATTTGGAGTTCTGTAGGCTTCTTGTATGTTCATGGATATCTCTTTCTTTAGGTTAGGGAAGTTTTCTTCTACAATTTTGTTAAAGATATTTACTGGCCCATTACATTGGGAGTCTTCACTCTCTTCTATACCTATTATCCTTAGGTTTGGTCTTCTCATTGCATCCTGGATTTCCTGGATGTTTTGGGTTAGGAGCTTTTTGCTTTTTGCATTTTCTTTGACTGTTGTGTCAATGTTTTCTATGGTGTCTTCTGCCCCTGAGATTCTCTCTTTTGTCTCTTGTATTCTGTTGGTGATGCTTGCATCTATGACTCCTGATTTCTTTCCTAGGTTTTGTATCTTCAGAGTTTTCTCTCTTTCTGATTTCTTTATTGTTTCTATTTCCATTTTTAGATTCTGGATGGTTTTGCTCATTTCCTTCACCTGTTTGATTGTGTTTTCCTGTAGTTCTTTAAGGGATATTTGTTTTTCCTCTTTAAGAGCTTCTAGCTGTTTACCTGTGTTCTCCTGTATTTCTTTGAGGTTGCTATTTATGACTTTCTTAAGGTCCTGTATCATCATCATGATAAGTGATTTTATATCTGAATCTTGCATTTCCGGTGTGATGGTGTGTACAAGACTGGCTATGGTGGGAGAATTGGGTTCTGATGATGCCAAGTGACCTTGGTTTGTGTTGCTTATTTTCTTACACTTGCCCCCCTTCACCCCCCACCATTTAGTTATCTCTAGGGCTACCTGCCCTTGCTAATTCTGACTGGAGTCAGTCCTTCCTGTGATCCTGGTTGTATGAAAACTCCTCAGAGTCAGGCAGTCTCTGTGACCCTGTCATTTTGGGATCCTGTGACCTTGGGCTTGTTAGAGCACCTGGGAGTGCAGCAGCTTCCTGTGGATGTTGTGGAACTGGCTGTGGAGCCTGGGCCCAAGGTCTGCTCAGGACACCAGCCCAGAGAGACTGGAAGGAACCCGAGCCATTCTGCTAGCGGAGTTCCTGTGTTGTGAGCCATTCTGCTAGTGGAGTTCCTGTGTGCGTGGTCCGGCAGGTGCCAGTTACTCCCGTTGTTGGGACAGATGTTGGGTCCCCCTCACCTCTGATCCTGAGAGTTTCAGAGCACTTGGGAGTGGAGGTTCCTCTGGGTGTTGTGGGACTGGCTGCAGAGCTTGTGCCCAAGGTCTGCTCAGGACTCCAGCCCCAGGATTGTACTTTTAACTCTCTATGCCTAGATGAGACCATGTGACTGGCACTAGCCAATAAAATATAAATCTGATCCCTTCTAACATGGATAAAATCTTGACTGTATTTGTGCCAAATCACTCTCTGCTTCCATCAGTTGCCCAGAGTTCAACACTCACAGAGAACCCAGAAAACACAGCATATTGAAGATGTAGGGCCACCATTGGACTGTTTCCACACATGGAAGAAAATGTACCCATTTCCTCATAACCTTGATGGTCATGCCAATTCCCACTAACTAGAAATATCTTGAATAAACTCTTAGGTAATTAAGAACAAGGTTTACATGACAAGTCATTACAATTTCAGCTCTTGTTATTGCTGCTCTTCTCTTGCTGTAGGTAACATTAGCCTAAGAAACCAACTCTTCGCATCCCTCTCTTATGAAGCTTTCTTAGATGCATTATACAATTTTACTATAAGTCTCCATAGCATCTCTTTGTAGTATGCCAACTGCTTATTCATGTGTCCATCTTCTAACTTGCAGCTCACAGGGAAAAGATAATGAATGTTTCCTAACAGTGTCTCTTAGCTACTAGAACAAAAAAGTTAATTAATCAAATGTTTGCTAAGACAAGTTTTCAATAAACAGATATAATTCTGTAATGTTTACCAGTTCATAAGCGGTTTCTTTACATTTGATTTTAGATTTACTCATTCATTCAGCATATATTAGTTTAAAACTCTGCTGCCCTCTGTGTGCAAAGGCTATGGTGATACGTTTCTTATCATCCCATTGCTGTCATAGGAAAATGTAAGATGAAGTTATGGGTACCATATGTCACATCAGATGCTGGCTAGTAATGGCACTCAACTGATTCTCAATGGGATATCTGTGAGCCAGGTACCCCAATTAGTAATCTGCCTTCTGATATACTGTTTTCTGCTCTTTATTTCTTTTGAAAAGTGTTAATTTACTACATGGAAGATGGAGGGAGAAGAGAGCTATTGATTTCCTCACCTGTGATCTGGATAAATACCATCACAGGAACCTGTTTTGTCATAAAACATATATAATTACTATGTAAAATTATAGATAGAATCACCAGGGAGCTGGTGTCTAGCTTCATGACTGCTGGGTTCAGTGAAGTGCATTGTACCCTGAAACCAGAGAATGGTTTCAGTCAAGAATGTTGAAAGGCAATTCTAAATGCCTGAGGTGTGCAACCTTACACCAGCTTTATAGATGGAATTACTGGTGAACTGTCAGGCATGGCTGCTGGGTTCAGTACAGCGTACTTTCCTCCAGAATCAGAGGTTGGTTTTCATATAGAATATTAAAATGTAATTCTAAATGGCCTAAGTTTGCAACTTTATGCGAACACTATCATCTGAAAAGCAGACCTAAGTGGCTACCCACTGAAGGAGCATTCACCTCTTTGTCCTTGCTGAGGAAACCCAGTTGTGTCCAATTTTCCCACCTAGCCAATGACTTTTGCTCCAGGAACAGACATATGCTAGCCACTGAGTCTGTGAGGAACTGTAAGTGAGATTAAAAACAGGGGAAGAGGTAGTTCTTTCTCAAGTGAATGTGGCTAGGTGTGGATGTAATATGAAGAACCAGTCCAGCCACACTGAAGATAAGGCAACAGGAAATGGAGAGTAATGTCAGAAACACCCATAGAGAGACAGTGGACCACTGAAGATCGTATTTCAGTTCTGTCTTCTCTATGGTCCCATTACATAGGTAATAAATACCCTGGTCTATTAAGCCATGTTGAGTTTAAGCCATGGTGAGTTTACTTACTTTTGGACAATCTAAACATTAACAAGTAACCAGTTGCACTTAGCAATTCAACCTGGCATGATAGAACAGAAACTCAATTAAGAGAAATTTAAATGAGATGGGAGATTGCATCCTAAAACAATAGGACTAGGAACAGTTAATTGCTGGCATTCAATTGTTGGTTCAAAGACATCAGGGTTATGGTATACACTGATAAAGTCCTTGAGTAGTATATAAGCCCTGGGTCCCAAGACCAGCAAACACACACACACACACACACACACACACACACACACACACACACAGAGAGAGAGAGAGAGAGAGAGAGAAAGAGAGAGAGAGAGAGAGAGAGAGAGAGAGAGACATAGACACACACACATACCTGCACACACTGAACATCAAGACTTTTAAAGTTATTTTGGCTTTCCCTAACATATGTAAACTGGTTGCTTCATTTCTATCTATAATAGCTGAGCTCCAAGAATGAGTTAGGCCCTATGGCAAAATGTCATGCAGCAATACAGGGGAACACAGACCTTCTTAAAACTCAGAGGAAGTTTGTGTCTAAAGTGACTGACTCAAAGGATACTATAGAGTGATTGCTTTCATCTGAAGACTATGACATCTTTGATAAAATCAGAGTTTTCTTATTAAGGAGAAGAGAAGAAATAGTTGCTAGGTTAAAAAAAAAAGCAAATTTCTGACATATTTTATAATGTTTAGAGCTAAAGACTCCCACTAAATTAAGAGCCAACTGAAATTCTTTATTGGAATATTTAGAATACAATTGGAATATAAAAGTTCCCTGACACCACAAAATGCCCAACAAAGGAGAAATTCTGCAGCCAAAGAAAGAAAAACATAAGTAGGGGGAGCTAGACCTGGACCAAAAGGTGAGAGTTTGAGGCTTTCACAAGGAGAGTGTTTCATGTGGATAGTGCTCCTCCACTGCTCAGGAGCTGCCGGGGCACAAACCAGGAGCAAGGATGATAAACCTAAGGTTTGCTGAGAGGCAGGAGTGGGAGACCCGTCTGCATGTGGAAGGAGGGGGCAAAAGGCCTCTCCAAGAATCCAATTTAAGTGATCAATTGCCTATACAGCAACTTCCCTGGGCTGTTTCTGGATGGAAATTAGAGCACAACCATTCATCTTTCCACCCTCTTCATTTTCTAGTATCTAAAAATAGAAAAAAAAAAACCTGATATCAGTGTAATGGAGAGTGTCATAAAGAGCAGGGAATTTTATGAAATTTGCATAGAGTGGAATTGGTTGGGGAAGTCCCCACCTGTCTCCTAGTTGATGGGGTCTTAGAGAGATAATTCAGGAAGCAAGTAAGAAGTAGGCCTGGTAGACTACAATGAACTTCTACATGGCAATTCTAGGATCACAAGTGGGGGGGATAGAAGCAAAGCTTGTTACCATGAGTTACGTAGGAGCATGCTCCTGTTGTTAAGCACTGAGGGTTGACTACATGTCTCCATTTTACATGGAATCAATTGACTGTTAAGAAAAACAGTGCTTTAGGTGTAGCAGATATCCTTGTCAGCACTGGGAAGGGGCTGTCGGTACATACTCAACTAAAGGGAAAAAATCCTGTTGTCCAGGGGTTCCTTGTAGTATTATTAACTCTGGTTCTTCATCCTCCTTAGCATCCCCCAGACCCAGAACACTAACTTGACAAATAGATGTGTCCAAGTTGTAGCAGCAGGGGCAGAGGCATGCCCATGGAACCATTACAAGGAGAAAAACCTTGGAGGTTCTTAGCCATCTGGAGGAGTAAAAATTCTTGGAACTCTGGATAGAGGGCCTTTACACTTTCAGCCAGAGGTTCTAAGTCACTAACGGAGGGAATTGTCTCAACTGACATCTAACCATGGCAGTTCAGGATTACATATGAAGTTAGTTCCATCCTTATCTCTGATATTATACCACAGGTAGGGAAACACTGTCTTTCAGCACACCAGAATTCACAACAGATCAGCATGTAAAACATGGCTCTTCTACCATCCCTACCAAATAAATAGTCCTGGTTAATATTGATTGTCAACTTGACAGGCTCTAGAATAAGCAGACTTGTGAGAAATCATCTTGATTAGGTTAGCCTCTGGCCATGACTGAGAGGAAGTTTCTACATTAGATGACTGAGGTGGGACAACTCACCCAAAATGTAGGCATTAGTACTTCCTGTGATGGAGTCCTGGACCATTTAAAAAGGAAAATGCTTTCTGAGTGCCAACATTTGTAGCTCTCTTATTCCTGACTGTAGGCACAATGCAACCATGTACCTCATGTTCCTCCTGCCATGCTTTCCCTTTTCTCAAACTATAAGCCAGAACGAACCAGTCCTTCCTTACAATGTTTTAGTAGCCTCAGTAAAAGAAAGTAACTAATACAGACCTACAGTCTAATAAATAAAACCACAGCTGGATCTCATGGAAGCACTTCCCCAACTGAAGCTCCCTTCTCTGTGATAACTCCAGCCTGTGTCAAGTTGACACACAAAACCAGCCAGTACAGGCATTAACTTAAAAAAGGATAGTTTTGGATACCCATTTAGCCCAATATATGCAAATGACAATGTTTTATGCAGTGATAAACTTCTGGAGTAAAAAAAATGATAAAAAAGCTTCATTACCAATTACTATAACATTATAAGACAACTTATAAACAATAGGAGCTAATACACACAGTGAATTATTTCCCATAACACACTGTAGGATAGCTGTGATCAATGTCTCTATTTTAAAGATGGTGATATCAGCACTGGAAAGTTAAGTCACGAATATGCCCATGGCCACACATCCCTCACAGAAGCAATGGCAAATAGAGCCCCATCAAAAACTGGACCCAGTAACTAGAAACCCCCCCAGATGCAAAAGAAAATAACATTGAAGTGAAGGTCAAGGTTACAAAGATCAGAGAGATGGAGATGGTGGCTTCTTTTTAAGGGTTAAAAAAAAAGCAAATTTTGGTGAAGTTCAACTAGTCTTCATTTTTCTTTGATGGGTCAGAATTTTTGTATTTTATCCTTGTATCTTTTTCCTTTTCTCTTGTTGTGATAAAAGACCATGACCAAGGCAACATATAAAAGGACTGTGCTTGGGCTTACAGTTTCAGATCGAGATGGATTCCTATGGCATGGAAGCATGAGGAGAGGTTAGGGCGGGAAGCTGAGAGATCTCAACTTTTAACTCTGGCATGAAGCAGGGATTGAGTAGGAAGGTGGGGGGGGGGAGGCTTTAGACTCTCAACGCTGCAGGCTGCACCTCCCTACATCCTACCAAACACCATCCCCAGCTGGGAGCTCAGTGTGCAAATGCTTGAACCTAAACGGGAGATTTCTTATTCAAACCAGCGTAAGCCAATAAAGCTTTGACTAATCGAAAGATCTCTGAATTTGAAAGCTTATTTTTTTTTTAGCTATTACACACACACACACACACACACACACAAATCTATTTTGATTTAGTTTGTACATATGTTATATGGTGATGGTCCACGTTCATCTTTGCCATGTAACTATCTAATTATTTCACTAGCACTTTGTGGGCCTGAATGCCAGAGGCTTTCCATGGAGATCTCTGGCCTAGCTTGGTGCAGGAGCCCTAGGGAAGGGAGCACAGGTGGAGCTGTCTCTGCCTCCGTGTCTTCCAGGCTGCTCAGTTTCTCTGCACTGCCCTGCACTGAGTTGGGTCAGGCTGGCACAACAGGCCAACTAGCCAGTGAGGAGTGTGGCACAGCTTCAGGCTGTGTTTTGGGAAAGCAGACCTCTTCCCAAGTGTTATAGCTCTTAGAACAAAAGGCTCAGACAACAGAGTAGATCTTTCGCACCTTTTACTTCCCTAGATACGATATATACATATAGTTTTGGGGGTTATTCAGATTTCAGCAGCAGCTATCTCTCATTGGTTTGGGCTGAGAATCTTTATTTGCATTTAAGAGGGCTTGACCAATATTACACACCTCTCTTGCTGGGGCTGTTGTGCAGGGTTTGGGCTAAAATCTGAGCCAAGGTCTCAGGAACTACCACCGAACTCCTACCATCCCTTGTGAACAAATTTGCTCTGCTCAGTGGGTCCTCCGGGGTTCCAAGGTGGTAACTCCGCTGGACCCAGGCTGCCAGAACAGCTTACTGCCCCACAGCACTTTTTTCAACAAACTTATCCTTTACCTCAAAGAACAGCCTAGGTACCTTTCTTAAAAAATAAATGGGTGAATATTTTTTGTAGGTATTACCCACATTTACACATACACATGTGTATGCCTATACATTGCTAGGATCTGCAGGTGAAAGAGAACAAGAGGTTTTAGATTTGGGGCTTGGGTCACCCTGAATCACAGGTGATAAGGAAGCATGGAGTGTGCAGAAAGACACCTACGGACACAAAAGAGGAAAATAGGAAGTGAGTGGTGATGGGGTGAATCAAGAGTAGCAGGCTGTTGGGGGTTAGTCTGGGGATGTTATGTATTCAAATGTTGATTACTGACCCCCAAGATCTGGTTGCCCCTGACAAGGAGATCCTCACACACACCAAGTAATACTGTGTAAACCCTGCTCCCCAATTGAAAGTAAAGGGCTAGAGCCTATGATTGGGCAGGTTTTGAGCTCTTCTGACTTCCATCCCAGCCACATGTCTCTTTCTCAGCGTTTCTCCTGGACACATGTTCATGGTCCATCTCCTCTCATGGTGGTCTCCTCCTCTCTCCCTGTTCTTTTTCCTTTTCCTTTTCCTCTGGTCTCCCCTGAGACCCTTCACTCAATTATCAAGTCCCACCTTTCTCCCTCTACTCCCCCAATCACAGGCTCTAGTCTTTTATTAACCTCTAAGACTCTAACAAGACTTAGCTACTAGGGACCCCCTGAGTGAACCACATGGAGCCGGGGATCGATGCAAAAGCAAGAAGAATTTATTGTTCCAGCATGCTGGGGCCGTCCTGCACCCAAAGGAGAGGTGATGACTTTGGGCAGCTCATTTTTATAAAGTTTTCAGGGGCAGAATAGAGCAACAGCAACTAGGCACAATATGACTGGTGGAACAGTGTGACCTTTAAACTGATTGGTCCTTAGAGAATGAGGTAGTAAGGGCTTCCCATATCTGCAGGTGGCCAATGGTCAGTCAATCCACCCTACAGTTTTTCTGAGGAAAGTAATCTGCCTCTCCCTTTCAGAAAGGGAGGGGTACCTACATGCTCCATCGACCTCTCTCTTCTGGGAAGGGAGGGACCTTCATGTTCTGGGGCCTGGTGGAATTTTCCAAAGGCCCTGAGCTGACCTCTTCAAACCAACTAACTTTAAATTGTAGAGCAGGGTTTACATAGAATCACTTGGTATACTGAAACTCTCCTCTGGGGGTCGTTGGGGAGGGACAACAGCAGGCATGTAGGAGATGAGGAGAAAGAAGAATCTACTAAAACATACTTTGTTTGAAAATGCCATAATGATGTAAAATACTTTAGTGTTAATTTCAATAAATAGACTTACTTTCTGCCAGGTTTTGTCTAGACTCCTAATTCTATTCCATGGATCTATGTCTCTTTGTGATCTCTCACAGCCTTGATAACTGTGTCTTTATGGTAACTTTTATACTTAGGAAGTGAATGTTTTACAGCTCCATTTTCTTTTCATAGTTTTATAATTTTATTTTTGTTTTGTTTGTTTGTTTGTTTGGTTTTTTGGCTGTGCTAAACATTTTATACATCCATACCAATGTTAGGACTCATATTTTTTTACAACTACAACAAAAAGGCCACGGACACATTGGTGAAGATTCCATTGGGTATGGATCTGGATCTCAGCTGAAAGAAAATTGCTTACAATAATACAGACTCTTCCAATCCATAAACACAGACTGTCACTGCTTATTTGGCCTTTCTACCTCCCTCAGGAACATATTATAATTTCTAACATTTTTCATTATTAAGTTTATTTAAAAATAAAACATGCAATATATGTAATTATAAATTATATATTTCTGGTATGAGTTTATTTCTAAATTTGTTAATTTTGATGCTATTACACGTAAAATTTTTCTTAATAACTTTCTTGTATTCTATATAATTTTTTGGCATTTATTCATACTGATAGATTTATAAAAACATTTTTTATATGGAAGCAAAAAAGACCCTAGACAGACAAAGCAATGCTGGGATTATCACAATCCTAGATCTCAAATTATACTATAAAGCCATAATAATTTTAAAAGGAATCATATAAAAAAGACCAGGAAATAAACCCACACAACTACAATTACCTTACTTTTGACAAGGTTTCAAAAACATACACTGGAAAAGAGGTGGCCTCATTTCTGCTGGGAAAAACAAACAAACAAACAAACAGATTTCCAAATGCAGAACATTAGAACTAGATCCACACCCTTGCCCTTTACAAAAATCACTTCAAGGTGGATCAATAGTATTAATAAAGCTTAAGACTTTCAGACTGCTAAAGGGAAACACTTTTAAATTGTAGGCATTGGCAAGAGTTTTCTAAGTCTTGACTCATAGTGATGCAGTAGACAATCTCAAGAAATAACAGAAAGGGACACACACATGAAACTAAGACGGTCCTGAACATCAAGTGAATCAACCACCAAAGAGAAAGACCACAGAGAGTGCAAAGAGATAGACCACAGAGTGGGAAAAAAGCATGATCAGCTACACGCCTAATATCTGAAAGAAATGTAAATGATAAACACCAATAAAATTGCAGCATCCAGTTGTGCTAGGAGAAAAGGGTAGAGAACGAGATCAATAGCAGCTTACAGAACCCGGTGGGAGAGAGATGAAGACTCTTCCACAAGGCTATGATCTAACAGGCAGGGCATGTGCAATAGAAAGTGTCCACCACACAAGGCCTACAAAGTCACTCAGTTAACTAGGAACAGGTACCATCGAGCCTTTGCCCCGTTCCCAGCTCTGGCCCATTCTACTCTCAAAGTACTTTTCTCCTTTAATAAAGCATCTGTGTTTCTGGACTGTCCATGTGTCTCTGTCCAATTCCTTGTTCCAGGACACAAGAACCTGCAAAAACTATCTCCTGTCCACAGATCCTGATATCTGCCTATGACAAAATCGACAATTGGACTCATTAACTGAACAGACACTTAACAAATAAAAGTAGCCAATACATACTTTTACAAAGGTGATCCACATTCTCAGCCATAGGGAATGCAATTAAAACTGCTTGGGGATTCCATCTCACCCAAGCAAAATGACTGTCTTCAAAATACCGAGGGACAACAAATTCTGTGGAAGAGGTGAGGAAAGAGGAATCCTTAGTCAAGGCTCAGGGGAAAGTAAACTTAAGCAGCCACTGTGGAATTTAGCATGGCAGTTCCCAAACTACTAAATACTACCGTATAAGTCAGGTACAGCACTCCTGAGATCATACCTGAAGGGCTGTGTTAACCCACTGCAGAAACCCAGTCACTGCTGTACTCTCCATAATAGCTGGGAAGTGGAATTAGCCTATATGTTCATAGACAGACACATAGGTGAAGAAAATGTGACACATATACATAACAGAATTTTATGCAACTATATGAAAATTAAATCACAACATTTACAAGAAAATGGATGGAGTTAGAAGTCATTAGACGATTAAGCAAAACAGGCCAGGCTGAGAAGAACAAATAATAATGTTTTCTTTCATATGAACAACCTAAAGGGTGTATGGAGGGGCATTTTGAGAGGTGAGGAAGAGATCTTAAGAGAAGATACATGTGACTTGAAAAAAGAAAGGGTGAACAAATAAAACTTTAATGAAAACTTTCCTATATTATCATATATTCAGAGTTTCTCAGCAATAAAAAATTGACATTATCTAAGATTTGAATGTTGCATAAAGGTTTTCAAAAGTTATTCATAGCTGGGCAGTAGTGGTGCACACCTTTAATCCCAGCACTTGGGAGGCAGAGGCAGGTGGATTTCTGAGTTCAAGGCCAGCCTAGTCTGCAAAGTGAGTAGATGAACACATGTGGGGAAGGAAGCCAGAAGAATCTAATGTTGTGTAACAATTCATGAAGACAGAAATCATCCATTCGAAAGGAAAACTAATTAAGGTGTGTAATATAGCATTCAAAATGTCTAATAAAACTGGCAGCATTCTGTATGTTTAATTCAAATGAAGAAATTCACACAAATTTTTTGAATAAGTATTTGACAAACTGAGCCACCAAGACTGCAAGTCCTTTATCCTATAAATGTGCCTACAGACGTGAAGTGTGCTTTGAGTATCCAGTATTCATAATTCTTATCAAATTTTGGTTTCATATTTCAGTATAATAGCTGACTCTGAATCCCTTCTGCTCTGGTCAACAGCTCCTTCCTCATTGTCCTGTAAATAAAGCTGAATGATTCAACAACAACAACAACAACAACAACAACAACAAAAAGAAAAAAGAAAGAAAGAAAGAAAGAAAGAAAGAAAGAAAGAAAGAAAGAAAGAAAGAAAGAAA